>JAMBLF010001353.1:0-109913 GCA_030578115.1 Leucoptera coffeella
ATCATTTTGTGTCCTGTAATTCTATCCATCTCTTTGTGTATATTAGAAGTGAATTTTTATATATACTCCATTTCGTAAAGAGATACAGACTATAGAATATGCTTCGAGAAAGCCTCTTGGGAGATACGGGCCTATTCTGGTAGTTTTTGCTTTCCGAATATCAAACGAAGAGAGACAGTTTAAAGTTTTAAGCTATGCCGTTTTAGTGTTATAAAGGTTAAAATTTTTAATAAAATGTCGTTTGTGCCCAAATATAATTTCTAGCTATGGATTGCTGAAAATGTAAATTCTCAGGATTTTTTTGCTATTAATGTGGACGTATATTAAAGTTATTAACGCGAACTATTTGCCGGTTTGCCATTGCTTCTGATTAGGATCTTAGGATCTTGCGTGTTTCGCTAGATAGTAAGGTAGCAGTAAACATAGGCTTTGAGAGACCAAACATATTATTAATTTGACGCTCGTCATTTGACCTACCTGCCTCGGCCCTTTTTAAAAAGAATTTTCCAATAACGATGATTATTTGATAATTATATCATACATCTCTCAATCAAATGTAAATATAAATCAGTCATTTTTATCTTCGTAACTATCCAGAATAACCCCCTTAGAGTTTCGTAACCCGATCCCCCGTTCGCTTCGGAAAACATATAAATTTGTGCGTGAATAACAATTTGTTAACCCTACGTGATGCGGTCGGGGCAGGGATATAGCGAGGATAAAAAGTTTATTATGGATATGTCTTACTTACATATACTTATATCTATTACGCTCGTTTTCCTATAGAGAAGCAAGCAGAGATCTTGGATCACTATTCTCCCCGATCGATCCTTGCATACTTTTTTTCTTCCTTCACAATCAAATACCGTTGCATGCACATTCAGAGGTCATAAGTATTTGAATCGTGATTCATTTTCAGTATATCATCTATCTGATTGCCATGTGTCTTATTATTATACTGTCGTGACTAGATATTATATATAGTCTATGGAATATATTGGTCAAAAAATTTGTAAAATTGAGAACATTTGAATGTATTTCAGAACACAGTTCCGATAAATCTTCTAAAAGCCACATTCTAGGTAATACTGGCTTAATAAAATCTCTAAAAAACGGTCAATGTCCAAAAGCGTATAGGAAGTATGATTTCGTTTGAACATATTTTGCTGTTATATGACAGTATATTGTCGCCCATGCAAATATTTTAATTTTCTTTATTTTTGATATTTAAAAAATATTTTGATTTTAAAAGCTGAAGGACTTTTTGCTTCTGTCATTCAATTTATAAATACACATAAATTCAATGAAGCGAAAGTGGTCTGTCAGGATCGGGACAAATGGGGATCCGTGATCTTTGCCTACCACTATACAGGGAATCAGACGTGATGTGTATGTATGTATGACAGTATATTTAGGACTCTGTTCCATCGTTAATTCACATCCATCAACAATATGACATTGTTGGCAACTTTATTGAAATACTATTGGCACTGTACCGTGTCATTCAATCACTAACAAAAGAATGTATTGGCGACAATGTTGCTTATTTTTGCTGATGGAAATTAAACTTTATATATAACTAATAAGAGTTATTTTATTTTACTTTGGACTGCATGTTATAAGGATTTTTATTAATTCGATTATTGTATAAGTAGGGTCACAGTAATAAGTGATTGTACTATATAAAAGTATCTCTACAAACACATACACACACGTTTTAAATAAATACTTTAATTCTCAATGTTTCCTTGGTAACATTATACGCATAAATTCGCCCTTAAAATGCCTTTAAAGATGAATACAATTCTGGAGAAATAATACCTGTTCGGTCACCATTCATAACTATTTTTTTTTATGACAATGCTATGTAATTTTCACGAAAAGTTGCTTTATTCTCCTAACATGTATAATTCATCACCACTATTTCTTTAACTGTCTTTTAATAACAACATCTAGGAAAAAATGTTGGTAACATTCATACATGTCAGACTAATACGAAATCACGACTCCTTCAATACAAAATCAGAACAGTACTCGCACCCTTATTCCTCCTAGATAGTAATGTATCAAAACGTAATTACATGACCATCTGTAGAGCAGCGTTGCGAAGGAATAGCAATGGAATCACTGGGCCGCGAAATTGAAGGGGATTTTAGATGTTGATGGTCCCTAGTACATGAGAGATTTGGAGGCATGTCTAGTTAGATTGGGATTATAATAAGATGTAACCATCTGTCTTCATAGTGTAATATTTATGTAGATAGAATCTTGAGATTATAAGGCGCTTAGGTCACTTTTAACATGAATACATACGTATATGCTTAATCAATTTCAATATTATATTCGGAGACTAAGATAAAATAATCAGATATGATAAATTAGCTTTTACTTAAATATTGATGATTTTTGACATCCTGAAAAAATTCACTTGAACGATTTGTTTTCTTTTTCTTTTACTCCATATTTATGTGTGTCAATGTCGAAAGAGTTATTAGTTAATCGCCAACCACTCCAGACTCTCATACTACCATTACCAGCCACCTTCTTCCAGTCAGCAGTCCACTTACATACAGTTCATATGCCATTTCCATTATATACTATATTCAGCAGTTATAGTCATATGTCAAAAGTGATAGTCCGTCTAATAATCCGTTTGGGAATAAGGTGTTTATGGTACAAATAGATACACATCAAAAAACCACCCTAGCAATTTGACAATTGAAACAGAAAACTCAAAAAGCGGATTCGCAAAAAATAATGATGTCATCAAACACTAATCCCTGGCTTTTATGTGGATTACTACAACCCTATGTATGTTTACTTACAACCCATAATCGCCTTTATCTCTTACTCTTAAAATCTATTTTCCAATACCCTTAACTTTCTTCAAGAGATTCGCTTGAATCCATAAATCCTTGAACTTTATTCCGCCGGGATAAGGTTGCAAATTGGAGTTTGTTTTTAGTTCACTTGTTTAAAATATAGATGGCGGTGTTCAGTCATTTCGGTACATTAGCCGTGTGATTTATGGTGGCAGAGTCGCGGATCCAAAACAAGGGTGTACTTACCTCTCTTTGTACTTGTCTTGTTTATAGGGTTGTCGGTGGTGGAATATTTAAATTACATATAGTACAGACTGGATGAATGCAATTCTTACAGGTTTTAGGAGGCAAATTATAAAATAAGGATTTTGCTTTATAATAAATATGTAATTAGTGTTTGTTTTGGGATAAATTTTATTGTAAACCTAAATGTCCTTAAGGAGATATTTAGCCTCTGTTGTTTGTGTTCACCACGGAAGCGATAAAAGCATATGAGTATTTGTATGTATTTATGGTACTAGCATTGATTTCTTTAGAGCTATCATTTGTAAGATGCCCATTTGATACATTTAATTTCTGAAATTTCATCAAGTCGTCTCATCAATTTTATCTACACATACCACATTTCAATTACACCTATGAATTAATTAATTAACTTAAAATTGACAACCCTGATTCAATTTTGCTAATTGTGCCCATCCCTAGGGAGTGATATCCTAGAAGAGTACAACGCAGATCAACAAATTGCGAATAACTAGACAATTAAGGACCCATTTCGATGTTTATCTGTTCGCTGTATACACACGTTCTAACTTAGTTTCTTAAGGGTATACTCAGTATCGTTCGACAGTATTTAGTATTTGCCAAATATTGATAAGATATTATTGTTGCTAAATGTTATTGAAGAGATATTAAGGTTTCCGTGATTGTTGATGTGAGATAAAATATGTAATCACTATTGTATTAGTTTGTAATTTTATTTCCATACATATGTTCAATAGACTTTTTCCTACGTATTGATCGGTAGAGACATCGGATCCTCATTTTTTTCTATCCTAAAGAACATTTTCTTGTCACTGACATCGATAGGTACACTTGAGAGCTATATTTGCTTTCATAAAGATCATACTTAATGATAGATTATTATATTTTGTTTACAATTTTCATCATCTCATAATTAACAATTGTACCTACTCTCTCTCAAAACCCTTTTAAGTGAAACGCTGACTCGTCACATCTACAGTATTGCGTAAGACCAATGCAATCCCATTCACCCTCTCGGTTAAGGGATGATATATTGGTAAAGGGTTGGAATAGACATTTGATTGCGCCCTTTCGTGTCAGAGGTACAAATTAAAGGTTAATGGGACTGGGGATTTTGTTTTTTAATCAATCCGATTGTTTTTTCTTAATTGTGTGCCAGTGCATTGAATGAAATCAATCGATTTTGTCTTGGTGTATGATATTGGGAAAATAGTAAGTTTTATTCTGTATTCTACTTAGCTTTCTTTACTAAAATGTGATAGTAATAAAATATATTTTATTCAAAACCTACTCTTTAAACAACTGTTGATGTGGTATACGGTGTAGGAGTACGAGTATGTATAATGATAATCCATTTACTACCCAAATTAGGGACAAGTGTTACTATTTTTATATTAAAAATACAGTACAGTACATGTTCTTACATATACACACATACACATGTTATGATAGGTTTTAGTACCATATAGGTGTGCGAAATTACTATCTACCCCGGTAAAAACAAAATTACATATATTTATGATTAATAACTAGCGCGACTTATCGCGTATGTTTTTATATAATAAAGTTACCTTTATTAACCCGAACGTTTCGGCTACGTTGCAGCAGCCATGGTCACGGGCAGACTGACCGACTTGTCATGTGTTGTTGACATACGCGATAAGTCCCGCTAGTTATTAATCATAAGTATAAATCGCGAATCTCTTAAAACTACATATATTTATTTATATAATAAACATAATAGCTTTAAACGTGATCGTTTTAATACTATGATACAATGTAGTGAAATATACGAGGCCAATAACTGTCCGCGAGCACTTTAGGACGACGGGCCATTAGTGTGACATCCCTTAAGGTGCTCAAGTGCAAGACACACCTGGGCCCCCAAAAATGCTTAAGTGCATCTCCTGGGGTCAAGCGGAAGCGATTAGCGATTATATTGTTGGTTAACTGTGCTCTTTGTTTTGAAAATAATTAAACGTAATGAGAATTTAGGAATATCTTATTAGTTGTTGATTTGTTTAGTAGTGTTTATAGGTTAGTAAATTGTTGGACATTGGTAACTTTCAGATATAGAATAGCCACCATCGACGTTCTTCCTTAAAAAAAACATTAATATGTAAAGAAAAGTTTCATTACTTTTGTTTTCCTATTAGGCTATTATAGACTAGTCTTGTACATAGAATAACTAAAAGAAAACCTAATTAATGTGAACTTATGTTTGAATACGGAGAAAAGGGCGTGTGTATTCTTTCAAACTTTACTTTTTCCCTCAAACATTTTCCGCTCAAAGCCCATGTTTAACAGTACCACCAAAGTGCTTAATGGGACAATTCCATTAGGTGAGAACATAAATTGCCTCCTGCTAAATTCTGAACGCCTGGTACATCCCGGCTACCGGATGTCGTTTGGCGTAAATTATTTTTATAAATAAACCTTTTTTTAATGTATTTAAATGAGATCATTACATTAATATATTAACGTACCTAAAATTCTAAGCTAGGGGTAGGCAGATACAAGTACTAAAGAATTTTTCGTGACTCTTTGAAGTAAAAATTACCTGTTATAGCAGACTACCTTAGAAAGGATAATGGTTGTGATGTATACATTATGTTATACTATTTAGTTGTAGAGTAGAGTTAGTAGTTAAGTTGTATGGATTTCTACTCTATAGGGAATGAAGCATAAAGTGTATAGAAACACATGTAGTTACTTGCACTACGTTACAATGTTCATATAGAGTTATTAGATATATTATGTAAGTAGTTGTAGTATGTGAACACTTGTAATCTCATTGACGGTTGCTAGTCTATCACCCAAGCAATACTTGTATTTGTTTTACAATTCTTAAAGACTTGATACAATTACGTATCAAATCATTAATAAAATATGATGAATCACTAATCACAGCGGGGGTATAGTCTACATTCCGAGCATTTGTTTCTCACGGCCGATGAATGATATTTAGTTAACTATGGAAGTAAAGAAAACTAGCTACCTTTCTTCTCTATTTCTGATAAAAACTACTGAGAAATATTTATAGTTATTATTTAGGGCTATTTATAGCTATATAATGTACTAGTACTTTATTACGTGAGTTCTATATTACTGCTAGTGGTTTTATCCATTATTTTAAATCGCAAAACGATAAGTGAAAAAGTATTATGAGGAAACCGCCCTATTCTTCAGAATAGACAATAGTTAAATGCCTTTATACAGAGAGATGAGAAACACATGGTATGTTGATTACTGACTATCTGGTGAAAAGCGGGTTCGATGTGGCTAAAATTGAACTACATATTTCGCAATTTATGAGATATACACTTGAACCCATGTCTATGCAACCAGGAATAATATCGTGCTCCGAGGTTCTGTCCAAGCCTTCAGCCGCTATAGTCGTGATGCCTATGTATGTATATCATTTGGACACGGCTCATGTATTAAGTCGACTTAACAATTCAAAACAATGATTAACATAGCACCTGGGCGCTGCAAAAAGCGGCTGCATTTTTGCGCTTTTTCCACACAAATGTCATTCTAATTAATAGCTGCATTTCAACTAATTGATTGTTATTCGATTCTAGCGCATTCATCAATTGTTCAGTTAGCGCTTGATTGGTGTAGATCGCTTGGCTATTGTAGGGTAAATGGGGTTCTTTGTGCAAAATTAATTATTATAATCTTACACGTATATACATGATATGTTTAAAGTGTAGGACTTTTAGATAATTATAATATTCTAAAGAAATCGATGACTTATTACAAATAACTTGTACTAGCGTTTATCATACACAAAAACCTTTCTATTATTTTAAGTTTATTATGAATGAATTAAAAAAACAATACGAATTAAAGGGAAACATATTCATTTATGGTTTAACCTACCATCATCACCACCACATTCATCACCACCATAACAAGAAACTTCATGATTTATTTCAAATACTAATCACTCCTTTAGAGTTTATGAACTTTAATATTTACATTGCAAAATAAAGATTTTTTTTTTGGCTAATCATTATTATACAATATTTTATATAGAAATTCCTTGCGAAATAGCCACTCACTCTTGACCGCTATTTGTTCACCGTACTCTTTTAATGATTACCTTTTATAGATAAGTTCAATGGAGTGTAACCCCCGTCTAAATGAAGTGTTTACATATTGAACTAGTATTCTTAATGATTTATAGGTAAGTACAATGTATATTTTATATCCTAAAACAGTAGCTTAGTGGTTGGGACTTTAGAATCGGAATGATAGTACTGGGTTCCCTAAATTTCTATACAGGGTGGCGCATTCAAAACGGTCAGTATGGGAAAGTCTGAAACTATAAGAGATACGAAGATTTGTTCTTAGGAACCATGTCACCGATTTTGATAAAAAGAAAGACTGCATTCAAACTTTCTTTGAAAAATCAACTGTATCCAGTACGGGAATCGAACCCGGTTGTTTTGAAAAAATAAATTGGCTCTTTTCACTTTTTCCTTTTAAATATCGATTGTGTAGGTCTTAAGCTGTAAATGTCTCTATGAAACATGGTGTCGAAAATGAATAAAATGCATTGTTTTGGCATACTTTAGTTTATCATAGTAGATTACATATGTACACCGTAACAATACTCAACAAGTTCAGACATGTAAAATTGTATCTATGGCTGTTTTTAGTTTTGTACTTCTCTTGAACATATACATACTTTGAAACATGGTGTCGAAAATGAATAAAATGCATTGTTTTGGCATACTTTAGTTTATCATAGTAGATTACATATGTACACCGTAACAATACTCAACAAGTTCAGACATGTAAAATTGTATCTATGGCTGTTTTTAGTTTTGTACTTCTCTACCTGTTACATACACCATATCATGTGGCATTAGCATTGCATTAATCCTTTAAGGAGTTTTGTCATCTACAGTAATCAAAAACTAACAATCTATTGAAAAGTCCACTTAAAGTGACGTGTTAAACCATATTAGAAAACTTCTTGTGGGATTACGTTAAGGATGAATTTTACAAAACAAGCTATGACATCATTGAAGCCCTAAAAGTAGCATTAAAGTCAATTGTAACGCAAATTCACCACATGAAAATACAAAATTCAATAGTAAGATCGTTACCTATACGTGTTGAATATTGTATCACTCACTTAGAGAACCTACTAAGTATGATAAACTAAAGTATGCCAAAACAATGCATTTTATTCATTTTCGACACCATGTTTCATAGAGACATTTACAGCTTCAGATCTACACAATTGATATTTAAAAAGATAAAGTGAAAAGGGCCAGTTTATTTTTTCAAAGCAACCGGGTTCGATTCCCGTACTGGATACAGTTGTTTTTTCAAAGAAAGTATGAATGCAGTTTTTCTTTTTATCAAAATCGGTGACACGGTTCCTAAGAACAAATCTTCGTATCTCTTATAGTTTCAGACTTTCCCATACTGACCGTTTTGAATGCGCCACCCTGTATACGTTACCGATATTAATTGGAAAATAAAAAAATCCCATCATAAATACGGAAATGTAAACCAGAAATATAACTAAACGTACAGCAAAAGTTAGGTTTGGATGTGGACTGTATTTTGGTGTATAAAACAGTACTTTTCGTTTCCATTATCGCAATATATAATATTAGTTTAACTACAGCGAAAATAAATTGCGACATCGACATTATGATATCCGAACCTATTCCTAAAACCTCGTCCCAAATATTAGGTCTAATCCTTTTTATTCTTTCGAAGAAAGTAGAATTAGAAACTGCATATAATTATTTATTACTTATCTGTTTGATTGATGAAACTTCTATATTTGTTCTACAGCGTGTATAACAAATCATATCATACGTAGGTATGCATATATCATAACTTCATTCGTAATGTATCGACATTGACTGCGTTCTTCTTTTGTTTTTTCTTTATTATTTCAGGGATCAATGAATGAAAATTTGTGTTTTAGTCTCACACTAGTAGATAATTCTTCTTTTTAGATTGTAACAGAATTGGTAGAAATAGCAAATGCATATATAATACTATAACTATAAAATATAGAAAATAGTCCTTTCTGCATTAAGCTACCAATCCATCACCATTATTTCATATTCATACCATCACAACTCCAATACATTTACTAAAGGGAAGTGCTGGACGCTATAGTGTAAACTAGTTGCCGTTCTTCCCGGTATATCGTATGATATTCTACACACACATATATACACATTCACGTCCTCTAATTCCTATCGGGGTGGACAGAACGTCGGAGATATGTCTCCCAGGTCATTTTTAGCATGAATATTGGAGTGCTAATGTTATAATGATACATTGGTGTCGGGTTGCTAGCCTATCGGCCAATAGATTCCATTGACTGTTACGACATGCCAGGAAGAACAGCAGCTAGTTAGCATTACATTGACGTCCCAATTTCCACGGGACACTCAGACATACATATGTATAGAAATTATTTTCAATATACGGAATCATTTATTTTTAATACCACACTCGCGGTAGTTTTTTTTTTCCTTTTTTGTTTCAAGTATACACAGAAACGCTTTTGCCTCGGTGACACTTTTGGCGATATGTTATAAAGAAGTTATCGGACTGCCTTTTTTTTGTTTCATATAAGTATTATAAGTAGAGGAACAATGACCGCGGTTTGTGCTTTTAAAGGAAATAATTAATGCTTGTACGAGGTAGCTAAGGGATTAGGGGTTCTTAGAGGTGGTAATGTCACTTATTAAAAAATAATATACAAGAATATTTAAAAAATTGTAAGCGGTGGCCCCAAAACAAAACGTCCTGAAGATATTTAGATAGAAGAAATTAATGATAAAATTATGATTTAAGAAATTATTATTTATGTTTCGTAAATTCATATTCTCTTTCTACGGTTTATCAAAAACATGCTTTTTTTTTGTATAATATTTTAGTTTAAGTTAATATTCTCTCCTGTTATTTCAATAAATGTTTAAGAAATTCATGAATATTGCACATGAAAAAGTATCACCCAGTCTTCATGACATGCAGGTTAAGGAGGTAACTGGTTCCAATTTAGTCCCAGATCAGCACGAGACGATATGAAGGGAAATCATTAATATAAGTCGACACGTAATGCCAAAAACAACTTTTAATATATCAGCCAGTCTTGAGACATTATCAAATGCACTCTCGCTAATGCATGTAATTAATCATTTACTTATTTTGTGAAAAAAGGATCAGCAATACCTTTGCTAAAGGATCTGAGTGGAAGCTAAGCACCTGTCTTTCTGCTCAACGTGACTTAAGAAGCTAAAATAAGTAGTTTTAAGTTTGTTTTCTTGATTAAGTGCTATATATTTATAAAAAATAAAACTATGAAATAATTAGGACATATGAAGTATTTCAAATCGAGTATGTATGCGTAGGTGTGCAGATGTCAGCGTAATTGTGTTTTCAGTGCAACGTGGATGTATTTTGTTTGTTTTATGTTTTACTTTATTTAGGAATTTTGATGAGCTTAACTAAATTGTGTATCAGGGATCTCTGCCAACCCTTTGAAAGTGGTAGCTAAATAAAAACGATACACATAAGTATAATCTATAATTATGTACATACATATACATTATCGTCCTTTAATCCCTTTCAGGGTGAACAGAACTTCGGAGATATAATATGCCCTAGCTCACCTCACATTTTAGCATGAATTTATTGAATAAAAATAGGCGCATCTAAGTATATGTATATTCTTTAACAGATTGCTATACAAAAAATGGCTATATATTTAAAGGGATTCAAATCTTTTGTGCTTTGAAGGATAATATTTATTTTAATAACATACAAATTTAGTGGTGCATGTAATTTGTTACTTACATCGAGTAACGGCGGTACGAGGATTTAAGTATATGGGTAGGAAAATGACAGGATTGTTTGTTTGTTCTACTATATGTATACATAAATACTGGTAACATTTTGCAATCCTTTTTACGAAAATTATGACTTGGGACCATTATCTGTGAACCGTTATAATATTTTTTGGTCACACTAAAACCTTTTTTAACAGACAAGACCCAACGTGATAATAGGTAGGTCATGTCTTCATATACCATAAGAGTTAGTGCCGAGAAAGGTGTTAAATTCGTTAGTATTGATAAGCGGTTATCAGCTCTCAATCTTACATAAGTACCTCTAACTAAATGAAAAAAAAACTACCCTTTTTACCGTCTTTGAATACATATGTCAAACTTATTTCGGTTGTACTTCAATGGACTAATAACTTCAATTTATAATTTATTGAGGATCTACTTACTAGGATCTCAAACTTAATAAGTACATATGTTATTATTTAGCGAACCAACCCAAGCTCTGTAACTAGTGAACCTCGTCTCAATACACTTCAGTTCAATTTTGCACACTTCGTTCACTTTGTATTGTTAACGATAATTGTTTGCTATCCCATTGTGAGCCGATAGGCAGGTATGGTGTAACAAAGGATAATTTGACGTCATAATCCGACTATTGTTGAAGGCTTTATTTCATATGTATGTCTATAAGTATAATGCAAGTATTATATAGTGGTGATATAATATAAGGTAAGGCACCTAACCTATTTTAGCCCTAGATAACTTACATATAGGTAGATATATACACATCATTCCTGGCTTCCCACAAGGGCGTAGGCAGAGATAACCAGGATTCATTAACCAAATCGTTTTAATGTTTTTCTCTTTATTGTCATTCCATACTTCTCCTCATTATCATCATTTATAAACAGACTTTTGATGATCAAATAGAGTTAAATCGATATAAAGAATACCTTAATTACTAGAAGTAACTTAATGACTAAAATAACTATAATATGCTGATTAAAAGTAGGTAGGTGTTCTGACTAAGTAAAGTAAGTAGGTAGCTTACATTGTAGATCCTAGATTAACTAGGCACTGTTGATATGTACTAACCGTCTGACTATATCTGAAACAGTAAATTATATGTACATATGTATGATATTGTCACCAACAACATATACTTACATCTCCGATACGACTAGTGATATTAGGAGAAGCAGAAATTCAAGTAACAAGCAAATAGATAGGAAGAAATGAGTCTTTATATGTATCTATATATTACGAATGTATATGCAGAACAGTAAGCGCCGTTGGGACAAATCCATTCCTTGCATTTAACTATATGAAAGGTCATGTATGCATAATGGATTCAATTGAATTTTGTGATGAATTTTCATTGCGCATTACGGCAAGTTCGATATGAATTATTAAGGTACTGTTACTGTTTATATGACAGGCTGGTAGACATTTCCGTAGTCAGGGATGAAAATAGAAACCTAACTAACTGCCGTTCTAAAGTGACTAACAGGATATCAATCAATCAGCCTATGACAGTCCACTGCTGGACGTAGGCCTCCCCAAGGTAACGCCACAAAACACGATCACTCGTGGCCCTCAGCCAACCACTACCAGCGACCTTTTTCAGGTCATCAGTCCACCTGGCAGGGGGGCGTCCTACACTACGTTTACCGAGACGCGGTCGCCATTCGAGAACCGCTTTGCTCCAACGGTCGTCGGTTCTGCGACAGACGTGACCGGCCCACAACAGTATATAGTTCCTAGTTATAACCAATGCGACGTAGCTCAGTTGTTTGGGGCTTGACTTTGTATTAGTGGGTACAGGGTTCGAATCCCACTGGAGGATGTACAGAGCATGTATAGGGTTTGAGGTGGCCATAAAATTACTACCTCCTCGATTACGGAGATGGACACCTGAACCTATGACTACGCAAGGGTTAATGCTCGTGCACACGTTTTTGTTGTTCTATCTAACCCGATAGTGCTCTAAATAATATCATTTCACAAAGCCTCTGTCCACCCCGAAAGGGATCAAAGGACGTGAATGTATAATATCGTCCCAGACTAGCACGGAACCAATCTAATCTAAGTTTATGCCTTTAAGTGTGTTGAATTGACAACTATGTGAGCATACAACGTTTAAGAAACATTAAAAGCATACATTGTAAGTGTATTTACATATAAATGTATGATAAAGATTTGATTTTGCTCACGGTATCGGCTTAGCATGAATGTTATTCATACACTAAGGTATATATATCCCTTTTGGTGTGGACAGAACATCGGAGACTTAATACACCTAGGTGAACTTTAAACTCTTGTGGTTTGAGTTTTAATTCAAAAATTCTGGGGGTCGTGATGTGTATTTAATATGACATATTTGGATTGATAGTTATTTCCCTAAAACATTTAAACATTAGAAAAAAGACCTCTACAAAGAGGTAGGCATATATCAATCATTCCCATGTTACTAGATCCTAGGAAACCAAATCCATTAATTTGACATCCACGTAACGCCGCTTACACAGTCGGTGATTATAGTTACCTCACTCTACGTAAATTGTGTACAATTTAAGTACCAACATATTAGTCTTGTTTTGTCTATATTTACCCGTGCTAGTCTGACACGTAAAACGAATGCTAACTAACTGCCGTTCCTTGCATGTCATAGAAGATGACTAAGGGACTAGGTGTATATATAATCTATTGGGCGATAGGCTAACAACCTGTCACCAATATTCAATACAACAACAAAACCCCAATATACATGCTAATAAATGACCAGGAAGATTTTTTCATGTCTCTAAGGTTCTGTCCATCCCATAAAAAGGGATTAGGACGTGAATGTACATTTAGGTATATAGTCACGTCCATGCTAGGCTATGAATATATCTAGCTTGTAAGAGACCTAAGATACCTAACCGTTGCCCTTTCGCACCTGCTAATGTTAAATCCATATATGCGGCAGGCTAGCAACCGGGTCACTTGGGCATATTTACATAACAGGTCACTGTGCTTGGATTTTAATATTGTAACCAGCTGCTGTGTATTTGATGTAGGCAAATGTTAGAGTACAGGGTTTTTATTTAATAATGATTAATGTATATGGACAAATCCGTGATCTCTGCTTACCTCTACCGGGATTCAGGCGTGATGCGTATATGTATGTATGTAAAACCTATGTTCCAATTGTCAAAGTTGAATACTCTATACCACGAGGTTGTTATAACCTCCTTAGGAATTATATACAAGATTCTTATGTATGTAGTTCAGGCTCCCATATATCCACTGCTTGGGATAGACAATACATTGGATAAAAATTTCATCGCTTTTTCATAACTATACCTGTTGTAATCACATTCATATATAATATTCAATATCACTCAACTTTCCCTATCTATTCAATCTCAAACTATCACAGTACATCCTATAACCTTTCTATACAAAACGTCGAATCCCTCAGTCCTTTCCACTAAACACATACATAATAATTCATTCAAATCTCCCAACCGTATCCCCGTGTTGGTGCAAACTAGTGACCGCCCCCGGAACCGCCTCCCTAATTTATTCCTCATTAATAAATCGACGCTAATGCACCATGAAGGTCCGTTTCATTGTAATTTATACTCCTTGGTGTTGGCCTACACCTTGGAGGTTGTAGAAAAAAGGTTTGTTTAGAATTTGAATTATGGGTTTTAGTTTGGTTGTTTAACGGTGTATTAAGGGTAACGGTTTATTAATATATATTTTTAGGGATTCAAGGCAACGGGTTAGCGAAATAAACGTAAGAAATTAATAGAAAAATATCTTTATATCACCAAAAGAAAACACTTTATATCACCAAATATTAAGGTGTTAGCTTCCAAACTGTCTTGAATATTTTATAACCACGATACTGATTCTAAAGTTACGAATACGAAAATTAATTAAAGATTATTTTTGCAAATCAATAATTACGGAAAGATAAAACATGCTTTTATTTAGCCAAAGCTAGACGAAATCTTAAAAAATTATGATGTAGGCACTTCTATTGACATTTTTTTTACTTCCGTTCTTCCCGGCATGTTGTAGGAGACGACTAAGGGACTGGGGTAAGTGAAATAAATTAAAACAACCACAATATTCATGCTAAAATCCTAGGAGATATTATTTCTCCAAGGTTTTGTCCACCCCAAAAGCGACTGAAGGACGTGAATGTATATGTATGTATGTTCTGTTCTTGGACCCTAGTAACCCAATACTTTTAAGGCTGTTGTGTAAATTGTGGCCGCGAAACGCGTGGGTGATGTTATACGGTCTCCCGTGGAGTTACTTGCTTAGGCCGATAATAAGGTTCCGTATAATATGTTTGTTTAATCCTTAAGTTATCTCGTGCTAGTCTCGGACGTAAATAGATGGCTAACTAGCTGCCGTTCTTCTGTATGTCGAAGGTGATTGTACTGTACTTGTACTTATATTGAATAAAAACGTTTGAATTTGAGTTTGAGTTATGGCTGATTAGGCGTAATTGAAATCTATTAGGCGATGGGCTTGTAATGACACCAATGTTCCATATTATTGATGAGATTAACGCAATACTAATAATACTAATGAAGTGACCAAAAAAATGTGGTGTAAGCAAGTTACTGTCCATCCGAAATGAAATTATGCAGATAGATAAGTGTATGCATGTATGTAGTTGCAGTGATACAAATAATCATTAATGTATGTATGTAACATGTTCGTCGCGGTCAGTTTCATATAGGTGTAGGCAGATATCACAGTCCATTTTAGTGAAACAGAAAACGTTAAACAAAAACTTTTGATGTGTATTGTGAAGCTTACTCGTATGTTAATGTTTTCTTAAATGCGTGGGATTATCTTATTGTTTCTTGTTAGTATACTCGTATATACGTGTAGCTTTGAAGTTTGAGTTTAATTCAACGATTTTTCTTTATTTGGAACGGCTGGCTGACCACCTATCACGCTGATGCAAATCAAACCTCTAGATATCGTAATAAAGTCTTAAAAAGTAGTAAATAATAGCCATATGAATGATTTTATACGATATTATAACATAAGTTGTAAATTTCTTACCAAATTAATGATTATCTTGTACCTATCTTTTCATTTATAAAACATATAGTTATAATAATCAAACTATAAAAGAATAGTATAAGAATCAATGACGCGAAAGTGGTTTGCCAGAATTGGGAAAGATGGAGATCTGCAATCTCTGCCTACCCATCTACAGGGAAACAGGCAAGATGTGTATGTATGTTATGTATGTATGTACTAGCACAGGACTTAGGTGTAATGTATGTGCATTTCATTTCCTTACAGACAGTCAGGTGTTGAGTGGAATTGCTGATTGTAACTGTAGACCTATTTATATTCTTGAATATGTTATTTATTTAAATTTTGGATGAAAACTGCGATTTCTTTACATATGAAACAAGACTGTTGACCCTGATCTATTTCCGAGATATTCTACCTTGATTTGAAATTATATGCCAAACTTAACGTAAAGGTTTTATGCACTATATGTATGTATACCCATTACATATAGATACACTACATTATTTCTATTTGTATAAAGAAAATTAGATTCATTATAACTATTTTCATGTGGTGATGCTTTATTATATTGTCATTTTTTAATTAAGTTTAAAGAAATTAAGTTTAAAATAATATCTTTGTATAGGATAAAAGTTTAAAGTTTAAGAAAAGTAATATAATTTTTTTAAGTATTAATATTGTGATTTCTTCTGAATATGAAATTATTTGATTTACGTGTAATTTAAACCGTATAGTTTAACGTCAAAACTTCATATACTCGTTCTGACATTATAAATGCATATAACAGACGAATAATATACAAAGAATCTAAATAAGTATTATTACTTTAGTCACAGTATTTAGTCAATAACTGGTATCAGTGTGTTTAGTTTAATAATAATATAAATTTATCTTAGGCACATATATGCTCTCTTGTAAATTACATCAAGAGCTAAGTAATGCCCATGAGCTATAAAATAATCATATAAAAACTATTGAGAATCACTTAACCAATTACTTTGGTTATTTTAATCGTTACCATGCTTTTACTGATCATTACACTATGTTATCGATATTATTATGAAATAATATACAGGCCTATCCTTCATACATACACTCACGCCTTTCTATCCCTTTTAAGGAGACCTTTACCACTGTTGTCAAGATTTTATCATAGGATTATTATTATTGAAAATTTATTTGCGGTAGGTTGCGTACACATCCCGCAATGTATTATATATTTAAATCTAGGCCTAAGCTTTTTGTTTGAATGTGCAAATATGATATTTATCCTATCTGATTAAATGTTTTAAGCGGCGCTATTGTGACAAATTATCATAAGTTAAGGTTTGCAATGGGTTGCAAAAGGGAGTGAATCTTTCATCTCCAAAAGTATATCTTTTGATATGCAATATAAATTATCTGGTCCTTTTAATTTATATGTCCGTTTCTGTTTTAATATAAGATTATGCGGAAATAAAATACGTTATGATTGTCAATTTCGTTTATTGATAAATAACTATTCCAATAGTTAATATAGAATTCTGAAGAAACTCAGTCAAATAAATACAAAAAGAACCGCAATATAATAATAGTGTTCGTGTTTTAAATTAAATATCACTAAAATTGTACATTTTAAAAATATTTACAAAAATAACATATCACAAAAGAGTTTGTTTAACTAGGAAAGGAAACGCCTTAGGCCTAACGCCGGGCCAGAGCGAGAAGTACTTACATGCGCCGTCCCACTCGCACTCAGCGCCTCACCACAGATACACAACCACTAAAGCTAAGAAGCTACAGTTTCTCAAAGGCCCTAGAGTTCGTGAGCATTTCTCTCGTCAGTCTCCACACTTGCTTCGCGGCGTTTTCGAGCGCCGTCGGCGATTTCCCCTTGAACAGATCCACGTGGGGTAGGAAGTAGTGCGGACACCGGCGGCACTGAAGAGAAGAGATCAGCTGGAGGAAGATCCCGTTAATCCTGTCTCCTATCGCACCTTCATCCCATTCGTGCTCTCGAGGATGCTTCTCACACTCGTAAAGAAGTAACGTCTTCATATGGTAGCAAGTCACGGGATTGCCGGGCAGGTCCAAGTGTCTATCTCGGATAGTTTTAAGAATACTCAAACACTTCCTTCGACATCCGCCTTGTAGTAAACGGTTCTCCGCCTCAAGGAAACTCAGCACCCACGCGTCTCCTTCCATCGCGGAGTTCTTTCCTTGGAGTGCTATACACTCTTTGGACAGGAGGTCGAACCCTTCCGTCTTCACTTCGGCGATGATGTTCGGATGCGGCCACGGAATCCCCGGCAAGGGCCAGTGGGCAGCCGACCTTGGCCATAGACCGGCGCACTTAAAAGCGGGAGTGATCTGCACTATGTACCGTTCGCGTATCCGTAACTTCACTTCGGTCGTTTCCGCGATCATTTTCACACAGTCCCTGTACGAGCACTTGTCACAGGCTTGTGCCACCAGCGTCTGGAACCTGGAGCGGATCTTCCTGGCGGAGAGGTAGCCGGAGGCGGTGATGAACTCCACCCAGAGGGACATGGAGCGCTTGCGGCCATCGCTCAGCTTCAACACTGCGCAGCCGGGCAAGGAACCATCGTCAACGAAATTCAGGACCCCCATTTGGTTGAGGTAAATGACGATTTCGAACTCATTCGGCGACACCACTTCGAGGCCGTCGAACCGGCCGTTGTAGTCCGTGAGCGAGGATATGAACCGCGGCTCCTGCAGTTCCACCTCCTTGAGCACATCCTGCACTATTCTGCACACTTCGTGGATGGTCTTGGTGATCTGGGCTTTGCGGTTCGCCACCCGTTCGTTGTAGTACTTGTTCATTTGGTAGACCAGCTTCGATTGAGCCGCCATCATTTCGGGCGGGACGAGCATTTTGCTTGTTCAGGGATGGGGCATCGCTATCGTCACGGCGGACGCACGCCGCGCCGCTCAGAGACCGACTGAGTCAATGCTCATCGAGACGGACGAACCTGTTTGTACGCCCATAGGGGGACCTACGCCGTACGGACACACTTCTACCGTTCTCTTTCGAACCTAACCAATGAGTCGTGAGTAAAAGCGAGACGGTTAAAGCCCTCCCTTTCGGTCCACGTTGGCAGTCGAGGTGTATTGATCGAGCCTTGGCTCCGCCCCCAGTGAGTAGGTATTCCTTTGCCGTAGCTATGTCCAAGTAATTACATGATTGTGTTAGATACAGCTTGTTAATTCGGTAGCTCCTAAACAAGATAAGCTATTAGTGGTGCCATTTTTTTAGGATAATTTTCCTAATTTGATATTTTGGCTTGTGATTTTAGTACGGCGTACAGCGTTTAAGTTGATTAGAATTTAGTTGTATGCTAGCCTGGTAATTAAGGTTGTTAATTTATGTTCAGTGTATGGTTCAGGGTCGTTAAATAAAGTATTCACATGGCTGCTTACGGGCGAGTATATTTATGGCGTTGTCCCTTAGGAATTTAATTTACTGATCCTTTTGTTTCAAGTAACTTGTTCTATTACAAGTAACAGAAACAGATTTGTTTGTTTGGAAATTTTAATTGTTTCTTGTTCACGATGTTGTATAAAATTTTCCTAGATAGAGATATGTAGAAATTCGAAATGTATTTTTTATTCAAATTAACAAGTACAGAAGTAGTAAACAATAGACAACAATGAAATAGACATAAATTACAAATCTTTTTTCAAATAGAATGCTTGAGTACGTTGAATATTATAATTAAAATTTTAATGAAATATTGCATATTCCTTAGAGATTTTTTTTATTTCTCATACCTTTAACCTTACGCAATATTTGATTAGATATTAAATAATAAGGAATTTTATAGTCTAACTCATGTGTCACAATTCCCAAATTGAGCACTGTATTTCTCTAAAAATCCAAAGAAAATTTTTAAATCCTTAGAAAGATAAAAGTATACATTATAAAAATATATCAGAATTATGATTTATCCTAATTATCTTAAGCTATTATTGCTTTTATGCTATGCTATTAATATTAAGATCGTCTGATGTAAATTATAAAATTTATATTATTTCCTCATTAGCAACCCTAGGCAGTTCTTAAAATATTAACTTTGGTCTTTTTATTAGAGGATGTGGTACTTTTATACTTCTCATGTATTATTTTATGTTTCCACAAAATAATGTATACAATAAATAGCTGTATGTTACTGAAAGGAATAACATATTTTATGAAAAATATAAATAGATACTCACAAAGAATAATAGGTCAGTATGTTTAAAAAATCTAACTATATCACTATATAGACCTCCTATAATGAAACTCTACCTAGTTATGTCTCTTAAAGGACTTGCAAGTATAATATTGTTTTCTTACAATTAAGAAATTGCATATAGTATTTATCGACCCAACCAGTAGTTTTTCTTTTGCTACATTACTATTTTTTAATTAAATCAATATCGATAAAATAATTAAATAAATATCGGACAGGTCCCGGAAATAATATTATACATATAGTACTTTTATGCCTATAGTAGTTTCTCTTATTTATACTGTTGAGTCTAAACATCTGAGTAATACATTAGGAATTTAATTTCACCTTGATACCTATCGAAAAGAAGGCTTTACGCGATTTTTGTTACACCGCAATATTTGCAATATTTATTTTACGAGTCAATATTTATTTCTCCTATATACATAGAAAAGAGTATTTTTCAGGATCGGGAAAAAATCGGCTCTGACCCGTGATTCTGCCTACACTTCTAAGAAAATATACATCTACATTTGTATTTATATACCAGGCGCCCATAAAAAATAAATCGCTCCAAATATCTCCCTAATATAGAAGCGCCTATTCCCGTAAGATTGATGCGCCGCGCCGCGTTGATGGACGACTGCGGCTCTCATGATTTACGTCGGGGATCTCCCCCTTTCGTTGCATGTGCTCCTGGTGGAACTATTTTGTAAAAATAGCTGCTATTCCATCGCTTTTTCAAGTCTACATAACTTGCCTGTTTTAGTAAAAGAACGAACGTTTCGTTTGTAAAGGAAGTTCAGGTAAAGAGATGTTTAACTTGTACTTAACACGTTAAGTAAAGCAGATGTTTCTTTAGTATTTAACAAGTTTTAGTGTGAGGAAATGAAATATTTTTTCTCTTGTTGTAACGCCAAGGAAAATAAGAAAAACAGTACACACAACTCCTAAAATTGGTCCTATTAAGATATTTTACTCTTTTGCGGTAGGCAATGATAAGCTAAAATTTACGAAAGAACCTTTATTACTTTACTTATAAGGTACCTACTATCGTTTAAATATGTTAACTACGTATATTTTCTTATGCTATTCAGAATCATAGATAGAATTCTAACCAACAGACTGTTTTTTATTCATGTCGTGAATGCGTACTAAAGGTAAATAGAATTTAAGCCAACAAAACTCCAAAGTAGTACTATACCACGACATTTATGTTTCATGTAACCAAAAAAAGTACAATTTACCTATGAGAAACTGTACTATCAAAAAAATTGAGAATTGAACAAAAATAAGTCTATTTATTCCAGTCTGACTTAGAACCACAAATGTATAAACTATATTTAGCCACCTATTACCTTATAGAGCCTTATCGGAAAAGCGGTTTCCTTTCTGAGTGCGCATGCGTGGAATGTCAGCAATGGCGTCGTATTGACCCGCCCACCAGTCCTAACTGTTCCTATAGATGGTACCAACTTGGTACCAATCCATGGATATAATGACTAAACGGTTAGACAGAATATAGAATTACCGAGAACCTTTCATGACCTGCATCTACGCTATAGTCGAAAAAAAAGGAGTAGTTAAAAAAATAAAGCGATTGTTATTGAAAGCGTTGGAAAATACTAGTTTAGATTATTATTAGTCGAACTGTACAACACAATAATCTAAATGCAGTAGCACTAGTTAGATTCTATTCAAAGCTCGTGGTTGTCTTAAAACGATCTTTGATATAATGTTCATTATACCTTGCGGCTAAGAAGTTCATAGCAGTATTCGGAAAAATCAGTTGATATTCTGGATTTAACCTATATGTTACTAGCAGACGTATCACTGCTTATTTCAATATAACTTTCCTCAAATTAGTGGCTCTGAAGGAATTTCAATAATTATATAAATAATATATTCTAAACCACAATGTATTCGTGTATTTGTGGTTTATCAGGATTGGGTTAGATGGAGATCCGTGATCCTACAGGGAATAAATTTTTATCAAACAAAGAAACTTACATTCTATTTACACAACCTCTAAAACAATTTCCTTTCAGTGGCTATTTATATGGCTATTGTAAAACTATCAGCGTTGTGAATAGGGATGTGGCATTATGATGACAAGTTCATCACACAATAGATTGTATTAGCCTACTTACTCCTCCCAGTCGGTAACCCCCTTTTCTTCGAAATTATATTTAGACAGGAGTTTAGATGACTGGTTGCTAGTTCATGGCACAATAGGTGATCCTAAGATATTATTCATTGGTAGTGAAGTTTTCTCTTTAAAAACACTCAGGCTTATATCACTCTATTTTCGTCTCTGCAAGCATGGGACTATAAAATATACATAAAATTATTAAAGAATATTATCTTAAATAACTAAAATTTAATAGAACACAGCTCGTGCTGCTAACAAGATATTACTGGACCCCTGCGATCCAAATTAAGTTTTAATTATCACGGTTACAGTGTAGGTATGGCATTGTGAAAGAAACGTTCCTATGTTATTTTAATATAATCCACATTAACTTGTGAATTTATGGACATAATACAAACAGAAGATAATAAATAGTTACCACAAATTACCACAAAAACAGACGTCGAGTGACAGCGCCCATTTAAATATGAATAAATAGCAAATAATTAAAAAATAATCGTAAAATTCATATTTATAACTCTTAATAAAACGACCCATTAATCATTTGCAGACATGGTGAGTTCTGAGAAAAAAATCTGATTAAATAACATCTAAATTGCTAATTTTTACATAAATTTATCTATTATAAAACTGGTTTGTAACGATAACAACTAGGAATGTTTAAAGACAAACGCCATTATCATTGTAACGACGTGTTTCCATACAAATTATTTGAATAATGGTTTTCTGTTTATTGGTTTATTATGTCTGCTGAAATAGCTTATTTTAAACTCTAGGAAAAAATCTAGTAGGAAAAAACTAGTCTAGGTGCTCAATTTCCTTTGGCGTACATAGCTCCTAATACGATCAAATAGACTATAACTATTCACGCCGTCAAGATAGGCACATGGATATACTCTATGCTGATCCCAGACAGTAATTCATTACCTTTAACATTATGTAGTATCACACCACGAAGGAATATGTTGCTCAATTCTTAAAAACTCGTAAAACTCGTACTTTTATATAAAAGTATACTTACTAACATGAAATTGTTATACGCGTAATACTGCGGTAATTTAAGGCAAATAACTATTACTTTAACGTATATGTTATACGTATAAGTATCATTTTATACATGATAGATCTCAAGTCCATTAAATTTTCAATGAAAATAAATATTAAGCCAATAAACTTACTTGCACAAAAAGCAACAAAAAATATGAAATTATATTTATCGTAATTTCTTTTATATCATGGATCGTTAGCTGAAACTGAGACATGCCTAATTATTTTAATATTCATACACCCAGTGGCATTACTAAATCAAAATAACTGCCATGCCAAAATACCACAAAAATTTCGTATCATAAAATATTATTAATCACTCTATACTACCGTTCTACAAACAATGCAGTATGTTATTAAATATTTTCCACATCCATTTGTTACTGCTGTCAGTACTCGACTGGGATGGCACAACCCTAAAATAAATTTAGAGGGGATAGGCCCCTCCCCATTGGGTAGTTTTTCTGCCCGGGAACAATAGGGCGTAACTCTACGATGAAACTCATAGGAGAAATTCAATCTTGTTACTTTGACTTACGGTTCAATATGGGTTGTGAATCATTTTGTTCTCGGGTCGATAATCTAGTGATGTAGTTACGCGGGTAATTGGGTATAAAAAATATGGAGATTGGTAAAAACAGATAGGCTTTTTTGTAAAGAAACTTATTAAGACGTTTTTCTTAGTGTATTTAAATAAGAATTGCGCGGTTGAGATGAAGAATATTTTGTTAAGATAAACCTTCATTGTCTGCGTCTTAATTGTGTACGGGTTTGCTTATAAATATTTTATACGGAATGTAAGCTTAAGAATTTACTTATAGCTTAAAGTTGCTATTATGGTTATTATTTTTATTAGATAAAAGTAGGTTATTATTATTGAATAGGATCAGTGCGTCTTGGTGCGGCGCTCGATAAACAAATGACGTATTTATGGAAGAAAAGTGAGATTAGAGATCCCGCCACATAAGGTGGCAGTTGGAGGCGTCGCCACAGTCGCGTAATTCAGTGTTACCAGTAAACACGCCAAAACTAGCACTCACTGTGCCATACGGCTCGATACATTATAGGTTTCATTTGTAACGGTCTTTGGTCGCAGAGCTATAAACTCAAATAAAACAAATTAATATATCAAAGTCAAAATATGTTTATTAAACTATTTCAAACATGATTAATAATTAACGGGACTTATTCTTCTTATTATATATTACATATATTATGTGTTCCTTCACTCTGTCCGCAATAGACCGTTTAGTGTGTTCGACGTAGGATTTCCCACAGCTGCAATCAATCTTATACACACCCTTATATCTTATATCATGAGTATAAATCGCGAATCTCTTAAAACTATTATTTCAAACATGGCACTGAGCATTGTCTTTACATATTTTTTACCGAGGTTAGATCAGCGGAGACCCTAGCTTGGAGAAGAACTAACAAGAAACTCCGGAAATCAATTTATTATAATCACCCTTAACAAACATAAAAATTACAAAGAGTGGGCAAAAAACACAACGCTGGTAATACTAAATTTACCTTTCATACAAAATAACACGCAATGGCGGAAACGTCAAATTTAGTTCCAAGTTTGGCTACTGCCGCCTTATGTGGCGGGTACTCTAATACCACCTTCTTAGGTATCTATGGCTGCCGAGACGGTTTGTGTTTGGAAGTTTATAGATATTAATGAAGGGAAAAACGTAAACCTATGGAAGGTAACCTACGCAAATTTTGGGGTGTGCATTTTCAAAGCGTGGTTTTACAAACTACAGCGGCTAAGCCATATTCAGTACAATATGACTTAGGCAGCGTAGTTTTTATCCCACGTGAAATTTTGATATGTGTGCTAGTCTGGCACTTCTAAGACTTTGTAATCATTATCGATTAGTTTCTCTAGGTACATATTCTGAAATCATAGGTTGGCTACTACTAGGAACTATTTGTAATTTTATTATAATCTTTTCTCACAAAAACAGACTAAATATGTCAAAAATTTCTACAGAGCGTTCTTCCAAACATGACCTTAAACCATGTATATTTAATTATGCCTAGTAGCTCATTATAACCGTGATGTTAATAAACGGCCTCCGATAAGCGAAACTAATAAATGGCCACCTTATCTCGAATAGGTGGCGCTATAGTGACGCGGAGATTACTCTGCTTATTTATGGTCGTCGTTTTAGATTAATTTGGGTATGTAGTGAGGTGCAGAAGTTGATGGCCGTAGGTTTGTATTTAATACAACTCAGCTGCTGCTAACTACCTCGCAAGGTTAATGGTAAACTTCACATAAACTGTATGATTTATTTCAATGAATGATTTTCTTATTTAATTATTAGTAACGCCTTTTCTAATTCTAGTGACTCTCATTATCAACACTGATCAGTGGATATTGCATCGCGTCATAACATCTTCAACACCTACGCCAAAAAGGTGCGTGAAGACATGTACAAGTGCATTTCTGCCTCTTAACACAGGTTTTGTAAACTTAAAAGAGGCATCGGCCACATTATTTAAAAGGATTTTGTTTTGAAACAATAAAGATTTTTATTATTATTATATTATACAAGGTTTTATTGAGTGTTTTCTAAGGAAGCTTTAGCAATCATTTCAAACAGATTATCCCTTGCGAGGTAATTCATTTTTTAATGGATAAAAACTACTTCTTATCCCTAATCATTTCCTGGCTCACCCGAAACGGAAGATACCTACTTAGCATTATATTTACATACCAGATTAATACGGTAAACGCAATACACACACAAACAGACTTTGCGGTGGCGCCATGTTTTAATTCGTAGCACATGGCGGTGACTTCCGGTGCGGGCGACATCTTCATTCCATTTCCGGTTGCACACTCCGTTTAGAGTTTAATTATTCAATTAGGTATGTTAGTGTATTAAAAATAATGGTTAAATAAATTCTATGGTTTTTTGAAGGTTTGGTAGTTTGGTAGGTATTGTAGTGAGTGTAAATAGCATTTTGTTTCATGTATTACTGTACCTTCATTTACTTTTGTACGGAAACAATCGTATTTATGTGTGTAATTGTGTTAACATATCTTCATCGCTATGTTGATATCCAAAACACTTCTTTGGTAGTTTGGGATGTAAATTGAATACTTAGTAGCTGTCACTCTTACCTTCCTGTCCTGTCCGGTTAGTCGTAGAGGGTAATTAGCGGACTACAATTAGGGTAAATGCAGTCTTAATTATTACATATCAAATCATATCAATCAATCAAATATCAACCATAATTAATCGTAAGGTAACTGAATTAGGCATGGAGCAATATAAATTTATATTTTGATCGTGGTATTAGGTATAAAAAAGAGCTCGAAAGAGATTTTATAACTTATATATACTATATGTATGCAAGTTCATACTATATTTGTGTTTATTTGCTACCTACATATACGTTTTGTTTGCTCTGGTCTCACTGCACGTGCGTCTGGTTACACGCGCTCTTAGCACGCTAATCGAACACGACCCACGGCCACTTGGCAGGGGCACTTGACTCTTAGTGCCCATACACGGCAATAGGCGTATGGAAGGAATAGAGAAAGTTAGAGGGGAATAGTTTTAGTAAGTATTCTGGAGATAATAGGTAAAATTCTGTACGAAGTATTTTTTCTAAATGTTATGTAAAATGTTAAAAATAAAAATGTTAAATAAATGTTCTGAATGTTATGTAATTTAGTAAAAATCTGTTAGTAAACTTACCAATGAAGCTATTAACATTAGTTAGAAGTTCAATTTAAGCGATGCGTTTAAGTATTCTTTTAGATTACGTTATGGATTTTTAGAATAGCTTTAACATTGGTAAGGTGCCTATAAACTGTAAACCAATTTGAAAAAAGTGATTATTTTCAACTGATATTAAATAATCTGCACTTTAAATCCCTACTTTGGACTATCAAAAGTACTTATAGTAGTTACTACTGTGTACTGTAGTATCTCGTTAACAAAATCTTAAACTTCTCGAAACAGTCACCAACCCAGCGACTTAAGGTAACCAAAATAGATGTGTAGCAGATTGGAAACGTACCTATTCCGTTAATTGAACGAAAGCGAGCGAAGATTCGTGGCGACACTTGAAGTCTTGCGGCCTAATTCAAAACAACATTTGGTGGAACAGAAAAAATGAGACTTAGAATAGGCCCCTTTCATGTTTGACTGTAAGTTTTCAAATATTTATCTGCTGTCTGGTTGTTCTACGTTTGTAATGGATCTAGCTGCCTTTAAAGTCATGCTAGTGTCCTAGGGCGACATACACATACGTATGAAAACGTCTACAACCTCATGTATAAGAAATCTATGAGGTAATGCGTGCATAATATACGAGTAAGTAAATAATTATATCCACCTATCCTTATTATGATGTTTGTTCATAACTCACATAGACGCCGTATAGACACTCAACAGTTCTAAATTTCAGTACCTAATGCTAATAATATATAAAAGATGATATAATTAGTTACTAAAGGCATTCATTGGTATAATTTTTATTACTGATATGTCGTTACATCGATAATTACGCGAAAATTTATAATAACGTTGTTTTCTTGAATGAATTATGTTTTCGTGGCTTTAACTAACTAAAAAAGATTCGTGAGTATATCATAACTACGAGTATGTATGTGAAAAATAAAATGTTTAATTCAAAACCATAATATCAAAAGCCGAATGACAAATGTCTGTGTCTTCATCAAGATCCTATTAAGATCCATCATTCCATATTTAGAACATTACTCTCGACCGAAATAAACCCGAGCATAAACGCTAACAGAGAGCTATTATATTGTGAAAATTATTATGTCTCACTCCATTTTAAGAGCGTTATGAAGGACATAAATCATTGGGCACACAAAAAGTTAATGCTTACTAATGTCTGGGATGAAATGATACGTGTAGGATTAGGGCGTGATGCATAAATTATGTGATTTGCTCAGTGTCTCTGGTTTGGAGAAAATCTTAGTTAATCGCCAGCTGTTGGATAAATGTTAATCATTGGTGGCTCTGAATGATGTATTGATTTGTAAATGTGGTAAGATTTTTGGCAATGTTTAATTGTTTTGAAGTTACAGGTGAAAAAATTGGAAATGTTTTATTTGGCACTAGATGATCAAATTGTAAGTCACGTTCTTTAAAACATGTTGACATAAAAACTATCAAATTTGCAGTTACTAAATATTTTCGTAATTTGATTGCATGATATTACCTTAAAAATATAATTAATATTAAACTCTTTGAATGATTTCAGTATACTTATAATATGAAAGTAATAAGATATCCCCACTTATTTATTACAACCACTAACAAGTACTATCTGACACCAATCTACGAAAATAACATTGATTAACGACACAGATTAAAGATTTGAACCGTTTTGTAAATCTCGTAAACTCCATCTGGGGGAAAAAAGAGAAACTAACCTATCCACAAGTTGTCGGCGCTATAAATCACGAGGCAGGCGTCCTAAATCAAATAGGAGATGGTCGGTTGGGAGGCTGCAGCTATGCAGATGGGAAATGCTGACAAAAAGTATGGGAGCTGACAAGCCGGCGTATAGCGGACTTATTCTGGTTCAAGAGTTGGTGGTGGAAATAACTGATATCTCTTAGTGCATGTTTACTATACACACGTCCAAACATTTTGTAAAAGTAAACAAGAGATAAAAATATATCATGCGTAACCTGAGATTACTGGTGAGACAAACTATGTTGCCAAAATTACAAGGAAACTTAAATTTATTGATCGTCCCTATCGAATTGCAGGGTACCTGGTTAATACTAATCATACTTTCTACTCATATACGTATGAGTAATACTGAGAAGTAATAAATACCCATCTCAGTTACTACATTCATTAATTTTATTCCTTAACACAAAGTTATTGTCTATATTTGTCTGTGTTTTTAATGTCGTAATACATATCAATGAACTTAAACTAAACCACAACCATTACCACAATAGTCTCTTTATCCACAGAGTAGCGTCGAATTTATTGACAGTCTCACCTGATTTAGTTGCGCGGGAGTCGATCTCAATCGCGCTTCGTAGTATCCCTTCTATTTAATCCTTTCGCAGGGATTTTTAGAATTTTCTAGAAACCGGCTACTCATGTATGTATGTAATATATAATTCGTTATCTGGTGGATGTCTGATAAATATAGGTGACAAATGGATTATAACCTTTGAAATTTGCGGTTAATAAAACATACACAAACATATGCATTTCAGCATTATAATTTTTCACTGCTAATAAGTTAAAGGAAAAGTTTATTTCGCAAATATGTGGCTTTTTTGTGAATATATCTAATTAATACCATTCCAACTTCAAATGAAGCATCTGGGACGTAAAAAGAATGCTAGACTAGCTGTCGTTCTTCTCGGCATGTCATAGCAGTGACTAAGGGACCATGAGTGCATGGAATCTATGAAGCCAAGAGTTAGAAACTTGCCGTCATTATTTCGTATGCAATCACAACTCCAATATTCATGCTTAAAAGTGACCACACAGATGTTTTCATGTTTCCGTCGTTCGTTCAACCCCGATATGAATGAAAGGACGTGAATGTATATGTATGTATAACAATTAACTTCTTTCCATCCTAAAGGGTATTAGGGACGTGAATATACATATATATATATATATATATATTGATATTAATTTAAACTTATGATCGACAAAATCGCCACTGCGTCTGTATGTAGATTGGAACGCTCGTTTTAATGAAGACGCGACATCACAATTTATTGCATTATAATTGGACGCCCTTCCTTTTGTAAAGGGGGAAGATGCTATTTAAAGATTACCTTAATGCACAGTCATAATGGACGAGATATTTGTAAATGTACGGATGTTGGAACCTATAATCAGCGAGTGTGTATAAGGTCTATCAATGCCAATGTTGCGAAAGTGGTTGTTCATGATCGGGAGGAATGAGGATCTGTGATCTCTCTCATAGTAATCATCTCTGCATGTGATGTTTAATTGGTATAAATACAGACTGTCAGTCGCCAACTAGAACTAATCAGACATAAAATCATGTTGTTCTATTCCTCGAACTTATAATAAGTGTCTTAAAAATATTTAAGCTTTATATGTTTCACGACGTTAGCGAAATTCAGCTGTTTAAGGTGAATTAAAAATCGTAGGGCAAACTATCTATTCTACTGAACAGGTAATAGTCAATCCTAGTAAACGGCGACGAAGTTCCCAATGAGTACTGACTATCTGGTTTACACGTAGGTTCATAGTTGCCATATAATCACTACCTCCGCGATTGCGGAGATGGACACGCAAACTTCGCATGGGTTTTATTTATAAACCATGTCAATTAAGTATGCACCTTAATTTGTTTATGCAAGTATGTGTCAGTCTGCATTTGCGTTTGCATTGAGAGAAGGGAGGCATTTAATTTGCATATTTACTTGGTCCCTCGTAGATATGTACGGTTGGTAGAAAAATGTGTGCCTAATAAGATTAACTTTTCTATACTCTGCCTACTCCTCTGAAAGTAGAGAGGTGTGATGTATGTTTATATATATGGAGTTTTATGTACAAACTCATGTCCTTAATTACTTAAAGGTGTGGAAAGAACAAAAAGCCTCAAATAATTTTCCGTCATAATTCATGTATTTTAAACCAAAAATGTAATGTAGTAATGTTTTTCTAGAAACGTGTAAATAGTCAGTATCGGTATACATCGGTATGATCTCCCAAATGTCAAGTTAGATACCGATTATTAGAAAAGTGACTTTGGAGTGTCCAAAGACCACCACAATTTTCACTTGATGATGTATACTCAAGCTTTTACTATCCCAAAAGGATTTAACCACATTTAATGCATGTGTATTTAAGCTCAAATGACACTCAACCTCTGACCCGACCTCAAATATTTTATGATCTTGCATGCATCTGTGCATGTGTATTACTCATGATTAATAACTAACGGGACTTATCGCGTAAGTTTTTATATCATAAAGCCCGTGACCATGGCTGCTGCAACGTAGCCGAAACGTCGGGTTAATAAAGGTAACTTTATTCCATAAAAACTTACGCGATAAGTCCCGTTCGTTATTAATCATGAGTATAAATCGCGAATCTCTTAAAACTATATGTATTACGCTGCCAACGCTACCCTGCAACCGGAGCCCAGGTGATGTCTTGCCATCGGTACCTTATAATGGTCGGCGAGATGTCGTCTGTCGCCGTGCCCCTTATTTACGGCCTCTGCTCCTACCGATAAGAATCTGAGGCATTATTTTCTCGGAATTTTGGGCCCTTTTTAACCCAAAATATCTTTGTTCGCGTCCGGTTTTGGTTTGTGCGGATTTTTTAGCCTTTGTTAGGTGGGATTCGAATTAAATGATGATATTTAGATGTTTTGAATGGAATAAGGTCTATGATTAAAATTAATAAAAAAGTAAATAAATATAAAAGCTCTGGTAAGACTAAAGGTAAAATAAAAAAGAGGTAGGATAAATTCACTGAGCAATATGAACTTGTGTTTTGTTAACTTCTTCTGGATTATGCCCGATTTTATTTAACCCAGTATAAACAATTTTAATACCCTGTTATATTCCACTAATGGAGTAGTCTACCCCTTTTTTGGTCAATGTTTTAATAAGTAACTAAAAGATATTAAACAAGTCCTACTTTTCTTTAACTTCACCTACAATTCATCTTAATACCCACATAACAAAACACACCTTATTACAAGTACCAGATTATCACTTGCCTCCCTCCCTTTATCATCTCGTTTTGGCATAGCGTGCAATCTCAGTACACGCAGCGTCTAATAGTTGGAGTGCATTATCTGTAGCCATGTGTACACATTCACAGAATTAGTAACCAACGTAACTAGTAAAATGGAAGATGGTGTTTGATTTGTGTGTTTGTTTGTCTAATAAGTGGAATAGTATGCATTTATGATCTCGTCTTTTTAGCCCTATAAGTGTGGATAGAAGGAACCTTGATGGCATATTATTTTATGGGTTTTTTTCGTATCATATATATGTATACTAAAATAAGTAAACTTTTTCCATTCTAGATTAAAATATGAGCAGAATGTTATTTAACTGAATTTCTTCTCAACGAGTTGTGTGTGTGACTAAGGCATTAGAAGTTAGTCCAATACCTAATTTTATTTGTAAAATTGATAGGACGACAACTAATCTTCCATTTTAATGCCCTCACAACCCCGATTGTTGCCCTACATGTAACAAATAAAATTATTATCTATATTTGAAATAATAATAGAAAACCTAATTTCAGTTACTTTTTGCATACGTTACCTATATAAATAAATAGACAAGTAAACCAGCATCCCCAAACTATAGTAGGATAGACACATTCGTCATGCCGTGACTGCACCACATTAGGTGCAAATGAGGTATCGCGTGAAATCGCTAATTGATTGGGGGATGTTTTTTCTCATATATGCACGAAGATTCTCAATTTATTTGCTAACAGGCAGTGTAGAAACAAATTATTAGATGAAATGGATACTTACAATTCATGACTGTTTAAAATTTCTTTGTCGACCGAGGCTTGAGTGACTATTCGTTATTGCATAACACACGATAACTAATTTCTAACATTATGAATCCGTTCCGTTCACAACTAAAGAATCTTACTGAGTATTGACTATCCATAATGAGAAAATGTACCTACATATGAATGGAATCACTTACAACCGTAAACTCTTTAATGAATAGCTTTGAATAGAGTGATTACTCTTTAAAGTTGGCTAGAATAAAGAATAAAATTCGAAAAGAATATTGTTGTCCTATAATATTGTTATTATGTTAATTCGTTTTTAAATGTAATACATGTGTCTCTCACGGGCAGTCCAAAATATAAAATATCAAATTCTAAAAGATCTTTATACATTAAACGTGTTTTATCAACATTAGTCTAACACAGAATGTATACATAAAGGGTGCTGATCCGTTTAGTGTACAAATCAACACGTTTCGGACTAGCCACACCCTTTTTGTTGTTTGTTTTTAATCATCTTTTGATATCCATTTTTTAATTCCCTCTTTGCTACATTTTTGGTGGACAAAAACACAGAGATAAAGTACCTTCTCATAATACTTTTAAAATTATTCCTGATAGTAGACATGGATTTAATATTGGTGACTGTTTGCTGTCTCACATTATTCCAAAAGAGAAACCTTTATCTGGTCTGTTTCAGTCCGGGATTTAAATAAGCAACTTGTTATCTCAGCGCTATTATGCTATTGCTTTATTCAAGATATATGCACACGTGGTACTTCAAATAGTTCCAACTTAATGCTTACACGTCATTGACCCCTATCATGTGGATGTATAGGTTCTAGGAATGTAAGTTTTAATAAAACCTGAATTTTTACCAACCATTCAACCTACTCGTATTCAAACCTCATTTTCCAATCCCACACCCTTACTCCATAGGAAGTAATAAAAACAAATCACGCAGCATCGCAAAGTACCAGGGGTCCATGTTCAGGGAGCGAACGTCCGATCCAATTGTAATGCAATTTGTCACCTCCGACCCCTAATGGGCGCCTGGTAGCGAGGGGCGAGATTAGTTCGGCCGAAGGGGTTGTTTGCAAACAAGGGGATGTGTTATGATGCTTTGGTATATACACAGAATAAATAATACTTTGCTGGTATTAGCGGTTATTGATTTAGGTTTATAGTCACGTTGCTATTCCTATTCGACTTTTTGGCTTGTCAGTCGCATTTGCGTTCTGTAATATGTAATAATGGTCAAAGAGATTCCATTTACCTTTAGTTCCTTAATCGTCTTCTACTATGTATAAGCGGACAATGCAATGTAACAAATGCAGCTATCCTGATATTTATGTGTCTCACGTGAACAGGGTTAAAACATAGTTAAATAGAAAAATTATAAATAGATAAAATTGCACATCACTTTTACCTCACTTCTATGGCGAGGAAAAAGATCGCAATGAACTCCTTATGCCACTGTATTCTATAGGGTTACTGTCTAGCATAAATCTTTTTTGAGTGATCATACAAGTTCGTTGTATTCAACTGATTGTGGTCAATAAACTTCAGACCTCTGATGTCAGTATTCCTACAATTCTTCCATCTTCCATCACCCAGAAGTTTAACCTTCTATTCTCTTGTTCTACAGGTGATGAAGTACTGCGAGCACCTGCACGGCAAGTGGTACTTCAGCGAGATCAGAGCCATATTCTCCAGGAGGTACCTGCTGCAGAATGTCGCCATCGAAATGTTCTTGGCTAGCCGAAGTAAGTATTTGTTTAATAGGCCATGAAAATATACGAAATGGTCAAATAGTATTTACGAATACGTATTATTTCTGGAAATCTCTTGTGTTGTCTAACTAAGATATTAGAATACATAAGTTTCAGTTTTTTGTAGAGATATGAGAATGTATTTATGATTACCATGGCATTTTAACAGCTTAATAATATGCATAGAAAGTTTAAGATAATATCTTAAATAATATATATCGAAAATATATTATATTATAACTAGAGTCCCTTAAATAACACTTTATTAGCTTTTTCTGTAATTTGTTGCTATTTCGTTCTAACAGGCGCTATTCAGAAATTAACTAAATCTAATCGACTTGGATCAAGTGCACTGAAACAAAGGTTCCGTATAAACTTTGAACACAATAAGCGAATAAATTACCTTAATGGAACTAAATGTAAGAAATTTCAGAACATTAGTAACGGTATTATGTAGAAAGTAATATTTAATTTAGAAGAAGAGTTAAGTGTTCATTATGTAGCAATGATTACGTATTATAACACAACACTTATATAGTGCTTTTGTTGTCTTACGTCATTCCGGAAAGGTAGCTAGTTACATTCTATCCAAGACAACACTTTTATGAACCCGTAATGATACGAATTTATTTAAATTTCCAGCTTCAATATTCTTCGCGTTTCCCGATCAGACCACAGTGAAGAAGGTCATCAAGGCTTTGCCCAGGGTGGGAGTTGGCATCAAATACGGAATCCCACAAACCAGGTAAGTGTTGAATATCATTGAATTATATGTTATTACTATGTTTCATAATATTGGTTTAATATAAAGATATAATGTTCATCGAAACCACTATGCACTGTATTCACCTTATCTAATGCAATTAAAGAAAAATAATATAATTACATATGAGTATAAGGGGGTGTATGAATGTCAATGAAGCGAAAGTGGTTTGTCAGGATCGGGACAGATGGGGATCCGTGATCTCTGTCTGCCTCTCTATAGGAAATTAGGCGTGATATGTATGTCAGTCATGCTTGTTATAAAACTTACGACCGTTGGCGTAAAGTGGTTCTCGAATGGAGACCACACATTGGTAAGCGTAGTGTAGGAAGACCCTTGAAATGTAGGTAGATGACCCGAAGAAGAGGGCTAGTAGTGGCTGGATGCGGGCCACAAGTGATTGAGTTTTATAACGTACCCTAAGGTAGGCATATGGTGGTACAACCTCTATTATTATAAAATAATTATATAAATAATAATATATAATTTGATCACTAAACAGTAGCCTTGATGAAAATGAAACCTTGACGTATAATCCCAAAAAAGAATTACAGCGAAACTTCTGTAACTATATTGAGTTCGTCTCAATAGTAATACTAGTAATAGTTTAGAAATGATAATTCCAGCATTTGCTTTAATTTGAATAAAATAGTAGCAATGGCTTACAGCTAAGCAACATATTGCTAATCGTAATTTCACAGGCGAAATTAAACGTATGCATAGTTAAATATGATTATTGCGTGTGTTCATTCGAAGTTACGGTAAGTAACACATTATTATTTTTAAGTATTCATTGTAAACAATAACTATTGTGAGTTTGTTGTCAAGGTGATGTATATAACATGTTTATATTAAGTGTTTACTCTGTCGCATTAGAATTATCCTCTGAAGATAGATGTAAGCACTGATATTAATTAACTAAGTAGTAAAGACGTAGGTAGTAAATTAACTAGACTCTTAACATACATACACATCACGCCAGTTTTTCAACAGAGGGGTAGCTATGTATTATGGATCCCCATTTATCTCACAAATTCATTAGTGCTGTGACAATGAAATGAATGTGAAATGAGGTAAATTTACGAGAATATAATATGTAACCCAGTTATTTTACCTATGGTTTCTCGATCAAAATAAGATGGTTATGAAGTAGTGAAACAACTTTTATAAACAAAACATTTAATTTATACTTATTTTCATTCTGCCAGGCACTCTTTGTAAAACTATCACAAAAATACTTAAAATTAAGAAATTGTTATACCAAAATGTATTTAATTCAATAAGCTCATAGTATAAACAGACATGAAGAATAGAATAGTTCTATCATACAACAATAGTTCAATCGTAATTGTTCTAAAACCTACACAGATATATTATACAAGATTTTCAAATATAAATTAGATTAAACAATATAGTGTTTGGTCTTATACATTACAAAACTCATATCATTTTTATAAAACAAACAGTCTAGGACGAAATCCGTTTAAATAATACAGTCCAACATAAGTCCTATCTGATATACAAACAATTGCGATTAAACTATTAATTATAACAATTTTAACTCAAGTACTATTGCATTGCAATTTTATCATATTGCACAATATCAACGTTGAACTATTGAAGATATATCTACTTAAAAATGTCTCATTCCTGAGCATCTTTACATTTGTGTTGTGGATACCATATAATTGGTCTCCAGTCCCTGATTCCCACAGTCACCTTTTACAACACTTACTCGTATAATACTGTTTTCATCTCTCGTCAAACAATCTACGTACAATCTAACTCCTAATATTCATATAATAGTAATATAAAATATAGGCACTATTTCTCTCTAATATTTGTAGACATTATAATGAAACTAGATTGCAATTGACCAAAGTCTTAAATGATATCTAGGTATATAATATTCTCTGAATACATCGTAACATTCATTATTTTGGTCACAATATTCATATTAATGTTTTAATACTGTTGAACTTCATATTATATAGATATTAAAATAATTCATATACAAACACTGATTAATATGGCTCATTTTACACGATCAATTGGAAAAGTATCAGCTTATTCAAAATTCAGGGCTCAAATATAGAGAAGTTTGTTCATTTTATGTAGATGAAACTTTTACGATAGATCAACGTAAGACCATATTGAAGAAAATATAAACTATAGATTAAATGTCTTTTTGAAATGATATATATATATATATATATTGTAAAATATATTCTATGTTACTTATAGGTATATAATATACATAACCAAAGAATAAAATACAAAAACAGTTAATATTTCTGTTGTTGAATAACTATTATAAACATAAATGTCTTGTTCATATAAATATTGGTAAATTAATTACAAGCTTTTCTTCTATAGAAAATAATGTGACTTTCAAACAATATAATTAATTTATATTAATCCTATTTAAATACAAATTTTCTATTACCAACGATATAAAATTAAGTTATTATTTCTTCAAAATTTCACATAATATTACTAAACATTTATTCACAAAATACCATAACGAACATACAATTTTATTTAAAAAAATTATAACAATAGGAATAGTACAAAAATATAATTTAACATTATATTAAAATATTCTATATTAGCACCATATACATTACAAAACCTTTACACATTAAAATCACAATTTAATCACAACTCAATCAATACAACATCAACAGCCTTAATTAAATACATAGAATTGCGTCCTTTAATCCATTCAGGGTAGATGGAACCTTAAAAAGGTTCTTCACCTTCAGTATCCGGTGTACATCGTCTTAATTTTGGAACATTGATGACAGATTGCTAACCCATCGCCCAAAAGTTACAATTTACTCTCGCGATATTCCCAAGAAAGACTATCTAATTACGGACGTAAATTTAATGCTATTTGCATTTTACAATGACATATGGTCGACGTATTAGGTATCAATGGTCACATATTCGACTCTCATCTTCAGGTTTATGAGTCCATTTCGGTGAGAAAATGCTGTTTTTCTCCAAGGAAACCGAAGCACTGGCACTGTGCCTCCTTTGTACGACTTTAGTATCGAAACAAGCGTTCTTTACTTGCTCACACTTTTCACAGCAGTTGTTGAAACCGCTCTCTATCTCTCCATCCTTTTTGTAATCGTCAAACTGCTTCATGATTTCATTCAACGATTTACCCTTAGTTTCGGGAAGAAATAAGGTGCAATAAATAGCGCCTATGATAGCACAGCCACCGAACAAGTATAAGGTTCCGTTACTTGTTAGAAGTTTCTCTAATTGAGGGTAGGTTTTGATGTTGAAGAAGATTAGGACGTAAGCGCAACACGAAGTGGCACCGGACATGACTCCTCTAATATCTTGAGGATATAGTTCTCCGGACATTATCCATGGAAGCTGTAGGAAACCTACCATGCTAAATGAAACATGGAGAAGAACGCAGGCAAGTTTCATCAATGGGGGACCGTTTAAGGAATCACATATGGCAGCACCTAACATAGCAACGCCGAGAAGTAAACCAGAAGTTGCAGCTAAAGTTTTCCGACGAAAACTGTTGATAAGACACGCTCCCACAGCGCCCATGAACACTCTGACTCCACCAACGATGATGGAAGCTGTGAATTCATTGACACTGGTCCCGACAGACTTGAAGAAGTCCACAGCGTAGTACAAGATGACGTAAATACCTGACATCTCTTGGAATATGAAGAAAACTATCAATAAAGTGAAAGGTTTTAAGACACTCTTTCTTGTAAAGAGACTCATTTTCTCTCTAAACGACATGGTTTCTCCTATCTTCCTGTCTTTGATGAACTCCATCAGCTCTTGCTGGGCAGTGCTGTTATTTTGTCGTAACCAGAACATGGCATCGTACGCTTCTTTCATTTGTCCCTTCGAAGCCAGCCATAGAGGCGACTCGGGGACAAAATACATAAGGAAAGGAGTAAGTAAAGATACCCCGGCGCAGATTGCAGCAACTTTCCTCCAGTGAACGAAGGCTCCTAAGGCGTAGACGACGAATATTCCAGAAGATACCAAGCCGGGCCCTAAAGCACTGAGGACGCCTCGCTTCTCTGGTGTCGTTATTTCAGCCACGTATATGTAGCCTGCTGTTGACATGCCTGGAAAAAGAAATAAAAGTTATAGTCTTAATTGCTGGAAATGTTAAAAATTATAAACGTTTTAATTTAACATAAGATATTCCCTTGAAGTCTGAAAAATAAAAGATTGTTACCAACTGTTCTCTTACAGATATATCATAAGAGGCGATTATGCTTCTAAAATTTCAATATCTTTAAGGTATTCTTAGACATATTGTAGTAGACGATAAACTGACAACCTTATCTTTTCAGCATTGTAAAAAAAAATATTAAAGACTCGTCTGAGATTCATATTTCATTCATTGTCTACTCATACCCCATCATTTACCAACACCATCCCTTAACTACCCCCTTAGTCACCTTAAACCTACAATATCTTACCTATAGTGAATCCCGTGATGAATCTGCCGACGCACAGGAACACGTAGGACTCAGAGAAGGCTATCACCAGCCAGCCTATTAGATTGGGCAGGACTATTGACTGGAGGAGCAGCTTTCGTCCCACTGCATCCACCATCATGCCACCTAACAAAGCGCCTATGGGGTTGGATATCACGCCGAGACTGGCTGCAAAGATGGAAAATAATTGTTAGCAAATAGATGATGAAGTTATGGTTTTAGTTTAGTATAAAAGGATTTGGTTTCCGAAGTTTCATTGTGAAATCATCGTTTATTATCACCTTAATGTTAAATATACGCACATGCTTTCCTTTTAGGATGAACCAAACCTAAGAGACACAATATCAATACGCTGTAATATCACTGCTATCAATGCTACAAATTAATTCTAGTATTACAAATAGTTGCTAGCCCATCGTACAATCCCATTTCACCATAGCTCCTTAGTCTCACACTTATAACATTAAGAAAAGTTATTATTCATAGAAGCTATCATTCTATTTAATTCATAAACTGTAAATATTAATTAATTGACACGCATATTATACTAATAAAATTAATAGTTACGCTGCGATGAGCATAACAGAAATAGACAAATGTTGTAATGGAAAATTAGCACGATTAGGACTATAAATACTATTCTTATATATCCTTGATCGGATAGGAAATAATGTCTTCATTGCACTAAGTACTATATTGATTGGCACCTATAAAACAAGCAATTTCTATTGAATATTAAATCATTTATAGTTAAACAATTTACTCTTATGCCTACCGATTGTTAAGAGATTGCGTTAATGGCCTCGTACTAATTATTTGTTGTTATTGTTAATCCGTGTAGATCTGGGACGTAAAGACTGCTAACTAGCTGCCGTTCTTTTTTGGACGTCGTAGGAGGCGTCCACATGTATTGCATGGGCTGATAGGCTTGTCAATTTGTCACCAATGACTTCACTACCTCAATATATATTAATACTAAAACGTGATCTAGGAGATATTATCGTGTCTACGACGTACTGTCGACATCGAAAGGGATAAAAGACTATATCTATGTCCTGCTAGTCTAGGACATCAATAAAATGGTGACTAAGGTACGAGGATTTGTAATTGGCGATGTACTTGTTACCGGCATTGCATTTTAATCCCGAGATAACCGTGAGAGATATGATAAAGGTAATCGAGAATATGTCTTCGAGGCTTTAAAGGGAAATAATATAACATATGTGTATTAAGATTAAGTGTAAGAACGTTGGGCGCTATCTATCAAATGAAAGCTTCAAGCTTCTGTCTAGCCCGCTACAATAAAAAAGTGAGTGTGTATACACAAGTCGTGAAGTATAGGTTATGTGTAAGAGCGATAACGACAGGTTTGCTTATGTAATTGGAATCGGAAAGATCTGTAATCATATATATTTCTTCCTAAGTATGTTGTAAAATTACTCTGATTTTGTGATTCAATGTCATCAAAACATTCACTATGTTAGCATTTGAAATTCATAACAATCTCCTTTTACAGTAAATACAAGTTTAACTTAAAAAATTATATGTGTATGGTGTAAGAATATTTCTTAAAAAAACCAGCCTAATGCTTTTTGGTCCTTTAAAACACCTTAGAAAAGAGATTTCGACTTATCATACATTAAAATCCTTATTTTATTACGAAGACGTTAGAGCTCACCTCTGCCTACCCCACAAAAGAGAAAAAATCGTAAAGCTTTAGGTCACCTTAGTCCTCAATGTAAGTAGTCCATTGAAGAGTGATGTATTCTAACGTAACAGTTAGCATTCGTTTCATAATATGTTGACACCTCGACAATAAGTGATAAATGTTATGGTACATAGAAAGGCAATGGTGACATCATAGATGGTTATAGGATTTAATTTTATTGCATTGGTATATGACAATATATCTTCTATTCGACACTACAAAATGCATATATTTCAACAAAAAACATTCAATATCCTTTGGATCGCGGTTTAAATTTCCTAGTTCCCAATCGTCAGTCCCAACCTCCTATAATGATAATATCTTTCGTGGTGAGCCTCAGAGACTTAGGTATGCATGACACCGCACATACCATTAACGCCTTACTTTTACTCCTAAAACAAACTAGCACAGGACTTCTATACTAGCAGACGATAGCATAATTAACAGACTCAACCTTTATATCCCAACACTATAGTACTCAAGACAATAAGCCTTACAAAACTAGAATCATTTTTTCAGTTCATGAACAGAACCGCCAAACAATCATCCAAGCTATCTTTAACTAAGTTCAAACAGTATCAGATAACCCTTCCATCACCCTTTACAAGCCCAAGTATATCCCGATAGGTGTCACATATCACAAAACATCACTCACCGATCCATGAGCTCTGCTGGAAGGTGATGTTGGGGTGCTCCAGGGTGTACTGCGGCAGCAGCACCGCCGAGAAACCCTGGCAGAAGCCAACAGAGATGTTGATGGACTGCGCTGCCAACGCTGCCAACACCTGGAAATAAACATCAGACGTTAATTACCAGAACTATTTAAATATAATACTGATATACTTGTATACGTGACGCCAGTGTAGTCAAATATGAAAGCCCATTCTTCCAAAGCGGGTTCACGTCCTTAAATCCTTGGGTTGGACAGAACCTCGGAGATAAGAAAACATCTAGGTCATTTTAAGCATGAATATTGGAGTTTTAAATTCATATGGTACGGAACGACAGCTAGTTAGCATTCTTTTTATGTCTCAATTTAGCACGAGACTTCTAAAGCGCATAGCGGTAGTTTCAGGTTTTTCTAATGTCACCCTATTTCAGTAGCAGTTCTACCACCTCAACTATAACATACACATCACGCCAGTTTCCATGTAGATGAGATTGAATGTGTGTTTATGTATATAGTAAACAAATTTAAATAAAGGAGGAAGATATGTCCGTTTACGTCGTTTAGTAAATGCATCAATATATCTGGATAATATTCAATGTATTAATAACTGACTTCGGTTGACCATATGTGGTAAAAAGTGGTTTTCGAATGGGCGTAGTTTGTTAATTTCGATCCACCATTTTCCTAGACTTAGTATTACAGAGTACGTATAAGTTTCTATTGATGTGATGTGACTTATCTCGGCTTTTACAATCGCAGCACAAACGTATACTGTATTTTATCTCCACGCGCTGCATATACTATGTATTTTCTAATACATACAACGTTCTTTCATACAAACATACATTATTTATTGACATATCTAGTACCCTTTTTTATTATTTGTCATTTATTTCTACACATGTTCCATTCGTATTATTTTTTATGTCATAAAATATGAAACTTTTAGCTTTTTTATTTTTTGTTTTACGATCACATTTAATAATGCAATTATGTTCTAAAACGATGAGGTTGCTGATTCTAATTATAGTCTTTAACTGTATTTAGACAGTTATTTTAGTCTTGTTTACGATGTTTTTTCAGTTAAGTCTAGAGTAATTAAGTGATTACACTCGACTCTAGTCTACGTCATAGAAAAATCCAAACCGTAGTTTGAATGATTGATTATGTGTGAATTTAATGCAGTCATGCTTACATACAATGGTCCATATGTAATATAGATTTTAAACATTAACGTTAGTCCTAGTTACGTTAGTTTCCGAATCGGGTGCTGCCGGAGGACCAGTGATGTAGCCTAGCTACATGGTATACTGAGACAGTACCTTTTCACTGCATCAACGGTGTTCTTTGCATATATTTTTTTTTCCTTGTTTGTGTTTTTGTATGTAGTGAATAAAGATTTTTTCTTTCTTTCTTTCTTTCTATGGCAAGGGGCAAAAAGTTAAGTAATCCCGTGCAAGGTTAGGAAGTAAATAGAATGTAAAATGAAGTTAATAATATTTATTGCACTATTTTTATGGGAAAGCAACCTGTTTCTAATATTACTAATAATGAGACCACTACTCCGATAGTTATATTATTTAACAGCGACCGCATCTCTTCCATATTAAAAAAAAGTTTTGTTCTACGGTCACGAAAGGTACTTAATTTGAATTTAGAATAACAATTAATATTTTTATTCTATATTTAAAAAAGGTACCTTGTGTGACGATCTGCCAAACACTAACTTCGCAATACGGCTTTGGTCATTAATATCATTAACGATAATTCTTTCGAGTAATAAGAAAAATTAAGTGTCACCCTTTAATGTCTCAAATCCTCTTCTGTTTGCGTAAATTTTATGTATGTAGGCAGTGAGCATATTACATTGTATGTATTCATTACCTACATACATATGTTCTACGCAGCGTTAGTGAGAGATTATTTTGTTGACGTTCGGCGAGTAAGTGGATTGTAAATACCCTAGTAATTGAGTCTTCTTATCTGTTCCGGAATTGTGTTATATGGTTAATCACTTTATAATTGCTCTTAAACGTAAACAATCATACATAGGGTCCTAAGGAGTGGACGGAATGAAAGCCATGAAACAAATCGCGAACGAAAACGGAAAACTAGTCTCTATCTATAGTGTGAAATGTTATGTTCGAAAAAGTAGTACCTTAGTAGTTTGTGATGTAAAATAGCCTACAAGCTTCGTTACTTTAATGATGTGTCATAAAAGGATAAAAATTATTGAATGATGAGCCATACAAATTTTCTCATCCTTTAATCTGTTTTGGGGTTGATCCTCCTTGGTAACTTTTAACATTGATGGGCTAGCAACCTATTTTAATGCCATTTGACATCGATATTAACGCTAAAGGTACTATTTACGATAGACTGAAATTATTATACCTCATAAGTTTCTGTTCACAACTACACATACTACTCGTATCTCTATTTATAGTACAATACGGTCTAGGCACGTTACAGAATACTATTATATTATTTCTAGTTATAGTACTTGTCCCAGTACGGAACTTAGTGTATAGTACAAAGTATGCGTGCTGACAAGAGTTAATATAACAAACTGCACTGATGAAGGTGCATTAGGCTGGTGAATGCATAACATGGTATTAGCGGCATGCAACCACGTGTTTTTGAGGTGGCATAGGTGGAGATATGGACAGAAGGTTATGTGCGGTTAAAGTGCTGTTAAAGAAAAAGATAATTATATGTGTATGATATATATCTATTGTATGCTATGGTAAATGCGCTCAGTGAGAAAAAGAGAACCATACAATGGATACATTGAATGCTTAGTTGCCTACCTTATCTATCGGCTTGCCTAATATATGATTAATGACTTAGGGATAAATGGACTTTATTAGGTAAAAATCTAAAACCAATATGAGATGAAAAGCTAGTTTTTTGCATCCCATTTACGTATCATACTAATATTGACATCTATAACATGTACACAATGTCTATATAAAACACCCTCTCACATATTATGTTCATATATATATATATATATATATATATACAGCATAAGTCAACATGTGTGTATACGGAGTGAGTCTTCTGTTGACTGCTATATCCGTTGCGATTAGAGCGACCCTGACCATGGCCGTAGTCGTTTCAATGACTTGCTGACTGGCATCTATTTATTGCTAGATAAGAAGCTGACCGTTCACTAACTGAGCTAGTTTGGGACATAACAAAATGAGAATTAACTGTCCTTCTTTCTGGTATGGAGTTGCTTTTGGTACTGGGGCCCAAGTCCACTAATGCTTTTTGCAAAATATCAGTTCAATATCAGATCAGTAATAGTGTGACGTTGGTAGTGGATTAAAAACTTCACACTATTACTGATCTGATGTTTTGCATAAAGAACTAGTAGACTTGGGTCGTAAATTGTGCTTAGGGAATGGTGTAAATGGAATATATTTATTAATTGAGGTTAAAAAGTAATATTACAGAATAAACATAATAAGACATAGTCTCTTGGTAGTTTGCCTTGTTGTAGTAAAAATGGTGGTATACAGAATATTATAGTACAAAATTTACGGTATATTGCCCAATAATTCACGTTACTGTAATCATAACAAACATAATTATGCTAAAGGTGAACTAGGAGATATGAAGGATAAAAGGACGCGAGTAAATGATGTATGTATGTAATTCGACTAGCGTAAACCACTCCATTTTGTTTGGCATGTGATTATGGGTGCTATGTAAATAACACAGCATTTTACTAAGAAATCCTTATTGTTAGCAAGTGATAGGTGAATACCGTAGAGAATTTCGTCTACATAATTGTCAATCTATTGTTTTATATATCTCTTTTGTCTTTGCTAAAATAACATGAATTTTCAGTGGTACTAATCTGTGAATGTCAATAAATGACACATTTGTCCAAATATCGATTTGGTATTCTAATGCAATCGTAACAATAGTTTAGTTTCATGCTTTTTATCTTTATTAGTTGGTTTGGATTGAAATTAACTGTTTCATAATGTTTACGACTGGAGAAATTGTAGGTGGTTAGAAACTTAAAATATAGAGGTGTTTAAATGACTAGCCTTATTTTATCACTAATAAACCCTTTTTAAAATGCAGGGCGGATTTGATTTTTGACACTTGATTTGTTGTCTAGTACTATGGCTATATGGATGTGATATGTATACGAACTTACATTAAACTCATCATCTTAATGGCTAAGCAAAGCTCACAGCTTTGTATTAGACATATACACAAATAATCGGAAGTTATCGGTACTTTTAAACTCTTATCTAAACTCAACCTAACTTAGTACATCCTGTGACGCTCCCGTACCTAACAGGCCAGGTTATTTACCTAGGAAATCAGCTCTAAAGCCCTAACGACCATATTAACGAAGCCATAGGCATAAAGAATAATAAGTCACGCTGACACACGATTTATAAGCAGACACATTAAGGAGGCAACGAGCGGAACTAATCGCCCTGCCTATGTCAATAATAATAATCAGCGTGCCTTACTGGTGTGGAATATAAGAGGACTATATAACATAACTAGTGACCCGCTCCGGCTTCGCATGGGTATAAAATATATAGTCTGCTCCACTATTTAATGGATGTTATTATACATATAAACCTTCCTCTTGAATCACTTTATCTATTAAAAAAACCGCATCAAAATCCGTTGCGTAGTTTCAAAGATTTAAGCATACAAAGGGACATAGGGACGAAGAAAGCCACTTTGTTTTATACTATGTACTGATATACATGCTACTAAGTGACCATGAAGATTTTTTCATATCTAAAAGGGATTAAAGGACGTGAATGTATATGTATGTGCATACGTAGGTACATCTATGTAACGTAGATTTAGCACCATTAGCGTTCGTTTTAGGGCTCTGATTGCATTAATAGAACATTGGTGACAGATGCCTAATCCTTCGCCTATTAGATTGTATCCATTAGATATACATTAACATAACGCTAGTCCACCTACAGAGGGATAGGCAGAGACCACGGGTTCCCTTTTTCTGATACTGGTAAACCATTTTCACTTCATTGACTTTCATAAACCTCCGCTTACACAGTCGATGTTTATAGGTTCTTCTATCGTGACCCTTTTGCAGTATATCGCCTAGTTAGTTTATTGTCTAACGCAGAGCAATTATATTTATATTAATTGAGTAATTGCATATATTTATTCGTTTAATTTAAAGACAGTAATTAATTTGATATACTCGTACAAAGGTTAGTTGCAATACAAGTTTTTTTCTATCAGCTACTAAATAGTAGGTTCAGTTTTTGTCAAGTTTTCAAGTAGATACTTATATTCACACCTCTAAATCCAACGTAACGAGATAGGCAGAGATTATAGATCGAGACATGGAACGATCTTGACATATCTCTTGCTTCACTCACACCCATTAACCTTCTCATACATGCTCTTCCGTTTTTCACACTGCGTGAAGAAAGTACGATAAATCTAACACTAGGAAGAATATTTAGTTTTAATAAATAATTTTTATTTTATTATAGCAGTATTTTACCGGTGTTTTGTAAGTTTTATTGTTTTATTTAAATATGAAATTTGTATGAAACGGCGATAAAATCCTCGTATGCAAAAAACAATAAAAAGTGTTTGTAAATAAACAACGTAAATATACATTCGCATCCTATCACGTTGGTTGGACAGAACTTCCGAGACCTAATACGTACTAAGTCACATTTAACATTATATATAGTGAAGCTATATCATCTAGGTATCTTCCTATACCGTATAAGATTCGGAATCATTCTTTTTTGATTTATCTAACTTCAAAATTAACATCGACCTATTTGTTAATATATTGTACTTGAAATTTTGAAGTATTCTCTCATTTTTGTTTCTTTATATAAATCGACTTGACTAATTTTATTTCTCGACTTTGTACCGTTTAAATTTAAAATAATAAGCTTCAGAAGTCAGGATATATTTTATTTCTAATTGGATCACTTGAACTACCCTGGTTCGAAGGGGCAATGATAATAGATGCTATGAACAGTATGTTTCTCACGATGTTTTCCCGCATCATGGTTCCAGAAATCTTTTTTATAATAGGAAATATAATATGAAACCTTTTCATTGTCAATCTACACTTATAATTTCTTGTAGAGATACGGTAGAGTCAGTCAGATTAACAAAACATTAACAAAACAAAACACAAATAAATGATTTCAAGTCGACAACATGTATCCGCATAATTCGTATTAATATGAAGTATTTAGTTAAATTATAATTGATATTTCTATTTGTATCTACTAATGGCTTTTTGTGTTTATAAGTCTCTGTCTATGCCTTAGGTTGGTAGCGACAATCTTGTCTAAACCGGGTACTGGAGGAGCGAAGCCGGGTTATATACTCTTATTTATATAAAATATACATCTATATGTATTGTCGTGGTTAACCGCATACTACTTATTGCAGTAACATAAAAAAATAACTCATAAATAGGTAATAATAACAATGGCTCTTAGTCGTAAAGGTGTAAAAAGCGACTTAGGGAAGTATGGGGCATATCTTTTGGAGAAAATTACGATTTTAATGTACTAAAAATTTAATTTAAATAACATAATACGTATTTTATTACGGTTGTGATTTGCTTCGTAAAAAATAATATTGAATAAAATATTAAGTATAATTTTTATGACAATTCGAGATTTGTAATTGTATAGGTTTCCAATATACATAATTTGTATTAACACTATTATTTTCCTCAATAAAAAATAAATTCATCACGCCTGATTCCCTGTCGAGGGTTACGCAGAGATTACGGGTCCCTTTCCGTCCCGATAGTGACAAACTACTTCCGCTTCATTGACACTCATACACAATCCTCTTACAATAAAAACAAATATTTATAATAGCTAAATTTAAAATTTTATTCCCTAGTCTTCCCAAACCTTGAATAAGCTAAGTAAAAGTATCAAAACAATACTTTTTTTATTCCCATACTTAGGCTACACGACATCACATATAGGAAAGAAAAATTAATTTATTAATATTATATTTAATAAAAATAATATTTTAACATTACTTACAAGGCAAGCGAGTCCCTCACTTTCACCATTATTATTACTTTTAGGTTTTGTCACAATTCTGTTGAAATCACAATAATGCTTCTTTAAATACATATTTATCACAATTTAGCATTAAAATCCATTTATAAATTACTGTTTATTATTATTTTATCACCGCACTTTCAAATTCAATAATATTATAATTCTTATATTGTTATTTTATTTATTTAATTAATTAAACCACTATTTTTTTACAAATAAATAATATTTTTCAACTTGACCACTGACTAAATATTATAAACCAAGACTTTTATTATTAAAACATCGATACATCGCAGTGTGCTCGATTCAACTCGTATCGTCAATCCTATATGTGAGTCAATGAGCGAACTGTCACATACTGATATTGGTAGAGGCATAACAAGTCTCTTAAACACATTGACCATACATACATACATACACATGTATGTACGAGAATAGATGTATGTGTTTTTGCCAACAAATGAGTGGTCAACCGATTGCAGATATTAGGTGTTGCTATTTTGAATATTAGTACAGCATACGTTACATACATATACTATATAAATAATTATTTCATAAGACATTCCCTTTTAGAATGGACTCAACAGTGAAAATACAATGTCTCCTTTACTATTGGGTTTTTGACATAGATATAGTCTTAAGATATCGTAAATCATACTTCTAATATAAATACACTAAATTTAGTTTATTGGTAAGACAAAAACAATACACATATGTTTATGCTACGATTAATTTGAGAATAAGTTATAAAATATTGAAATAACTGTAACCTGTGTGTATATATGTGTCCAATATTGTCTCAGTGAAAAAAAAGAAATAAAACCTTAGTTAAACTTTACTGGTATGCGTCTTTAAAAAAGAAGAAGTCTTTTGAAGAAGTTCACCCACTTTCACTGAAGTGATAGCATTATTGTGTGCTAAATTGCAAACTGATGGATAAAGTTTTCGTACTGATAACAAAATGTAGAAAACTCGACTCCCGTTGCAGGATAGTCGAAAGTTTAAGTGCAGAGACAATCTTTTATGGATGAAGCTATTTTTCTAATCTATTCCTCATAAATTCATAGTCCCTTAACTTGGTTTCACGGCCCGTCATAAATGTATGATACTAGTCACATACTAAGCTAAGTAAGGGACTAATGGTTAATGGAATTTATTACACGATGTACTAGCAATCTGTCACCAGTATTCTATTATAACACCATCACAATTCCGAGAATGCTAACAAGATGATAGAGTAGATATTTTGTCTCCGATGTTCAGTGCATACCGAAAGGGATAGAAGGACGAATATGTACTATGCTCGTAAATACTAATACAATACGAATAATGAATGGAACAAGAAAATACAATACTATAAAATATTTACACAGGTGTTCTTATTTTAATCATTTTTTTGCGCATTTAATTTCATAATATACAATGATGATGTCTAGAGTGAATCTTTGGCTACGTATATAGTACGAGGTACTGAGAGGCTTGAATAACCACTGTTATTATTAGGAAAGCCTTAAGCAAAATAGTTTATAGCCATTCCACTGAAACTGACTATTACGAGTACCTATGCAATAGAATAGGTAGGTTTCATCACAATGTTTTACCCAACGAACCCAACAACACGTGGCGAATTGTTCGGCACCCATCCAACCACCGACTACACCCAGTGTTACTTAATTTCGATGATCTAACGAGAAATGCATAAACACAGCTACCTACACGCATTCACTTGATTCACGATCGTTTGTATATACGTAAAAAGATATTTACTGTTCGATATGTATGACAAGAGTATACTTTTTAAATTTCTTGAGATTCTGTATGTAATAAGAAGAGTGAAATACCTGTAAATATATGTGGGTATAGGTGAAAATAGAAGTACCTGTACCAGCCGAGTGTATTTGTATGGATTTGAGTGGATTTGTATGGATGAGAATGACACGAACGTGAACGTGGATTGTCAGTTATTATAGAAATGGGAGATATGTGTTCTGTCTATCCCTCTGTAAGGCATGATGTATACATAAGAAATATGTACATTGCATAATGAATCACTACCACATATTGATTACCACATTTGATATGTGGAATATGTCGAAAAGTTGGTTCGAGATGGCTACAGATTAACTTGTTCACAGAAATGACCACGCTTACCTCCACGTGCTAAATGACACGATTATATTATGTAACACATAAAAATATGTTAAATTGTTAATTTATTTATGTAATGCCGAATAATTTAGTATAAGGAAAAATTAGTTTCCTTCCTTTAGACTTTTCCTCTACAATTGCAATACTATTCACAAAGTAGGCAATTTGTATTGTTATAGGACTCACGCCAATTATGCTTAATGCTTTACTAGTCTAGGATTTAAATGGTTAAAGCTAGTTGTTGTACTTCAATGAATATAAAGAGTTGGGTTAACTAAATTACATCTAATATCAGTAAATAATATCTTCATTTAAACATGCTAGATCCACAAGCAAGCAACTCTGTTCGATTCTTATATCAGAATGAGAAAATAATTAAAAAGTATTATAATTGATGATTTAATAATAATAAAGCGTTTATTTACAACCACAAATACATACACAATACAAAAAGTTTACAAAGGAGGTATAGCCTGTACATGTTATTGATGCAGAAAAAGGTTCCAACTCAGCTGACTATGAAGCATTTAGATGGGATGTTCCTTTTAAAGACCTAAGTATCCCTTTCTCGCCTCTAATAACATATAATCTTTTCTCTATAACCGAATAAATATTCACACTTGAATTATGTATAAAGCAAGTGTTCTTAGGTAAATAGAGTACTAATTGTACAGCAACAAAATACAAAAACCTCGTAGAATAAGTCTTTTGTTTAGTTAACTAATTGTAATAAATTTAAGCGATTATCGTTAATTTTATTATTTGTCACGCCGTTTTCCTGTAAGGATTTCATACTAAATAAACACTGTATTGAGGTAGGTACAATATATAGTGAAACGTGGATTTTAATGGCCTTCATAAATGAGTCACTATCGTATCTCAAGAAGGGTAGGCAGAGAACATAGGTCCCCATATTTCCCTATCCAGAAACTTTGAAATCAGTGACTTATTTTGCTTATAAGCAATTATAAACTCACCTTTTTATAGTTCATATACCATATGAGCATCATACGTCTTATTTAAATAAAAAACTTATTTATTTATTTAACAAACAATATTAATATTAACGAAATTAAATATGTATATATTTGTGTTAAATCTTATTTGTCGCACGATACCCCATATGTATGTACATCGATATAAGAAAAGGAAGTGCACGATAAAGTTATTGACGCCATTTTGCAAAACCAGTGTCCGGTTTCCGGTTACTCAAGTAAAAGTTGTATGGTTCGATTTCCCGTTCGGCTCTTTTGTTTTGCGACAAAAATAACGATGTGTCTTGTTTGGATGTGTTTTGTTTTTGGTTTTGTCTTCACCAAAATGTCAATGGCGGTGACATGGCTATAAATGTGGTAGTGGAATGTCATAATTATAATGATAATAAGATTGAGTTAAGTAATAATAAAAATAGGGAATAAATTGTAAAATCTGCCTTAAATAATAAAAGTTTACTTAATAAGTTAAAAATCAAAATTTTGTACGTACAATTAACGAACTTATAGAATACATACATTACATTACATACATTACATACTTTATTTGACTACCAAACGTAATTATAGATATCAACATAGATGCAACATCAAAGATGTCGGTATGCACATAAATATACGTATTTACAAACTACTGGGACCATTACCGTTAAAGGGTTGTCCAAGAGTGTCTACCGTTTTTTTAATAGAGAACATTTTTACCCACTCAAGGCATTTCACCACATCATCTGCAGCGTACAAAATAATATATTGTAACAAGCGAATGTATATTTGCATAATGATTAAGTTTGATTACGATTCTGTCGCGTTATGTAACAAAGTCGTGTTTGCGGCCGTAATTACGACGTTATCAGGCCTCTATTAACGGATAGACTGGGCAAAACGTGGCCAGCATCAATTATATGCCTCTACGCCTTTTATTGTGTAACATCTTTAAAATATATTATCAAGTATAAGAGTATACTACCTTAGAACAACATTATAAAAACGTATGAACGGTATGAATCGGTTATCGTCTCGTTTATGTTAAGTCCAAATTAACCATTTTCTATATTAGTCACTATGTTCTTTCATAGAAAATAAGCATCCATTCTTAAACCAATTTCACTAACAATATGTCTGTCTTCTTTCCAATATGTATCAAGAAACGACGCAGATATACACAATATTTTAATATTATTATTTGTAATTCATTGGTCCGCAACAACACTGTTATGTTCTGTCCTGCACAATATTTTTATTAAGTAAAACGTTCCCTTATCTAACAAAATCAAACGTAAGTTATTCTTTATTAAACCGCTCATCCAGCCGCTCCGCTTCATACAATGATCAGCCCCTAATGAAGATGATTTTGAGTCAAGTTCAAGATCGCCACGTTCAAGGTCGCACCACCGTGGATTGAACTCGCATTACTATGAAATTACCTTATAAATATAGCCTTTATCTATGTGGTTGTGGTGTACTTACGATACTTAAATACTAGTACGTTCTTTTGTTCTAACTTGTGATTTGTTATTGTTTTCTTTGAGTATTGCATAAGAATTTGTGCTCAATAAAATGCAACTAGCGTTTTATTGTAAAATGTAACTAGGTAAGCAACTTATTATTATTCCTTATTAATGACATTGTAACCAAAATTGACGCAAATTTGAGAGGATATTTAATGTCCACATTAGTTAGGACATGCATTTATATGTACATTTGTATTATTTTCATACATAAAACTACATTATGAGTATTTAAATCTTACAGTGATATTTAATATGATATATAAGATAGATTTAAAATATTCTACAACCAAATGGCAGCTAGTTATTGTTTGCATTGACGTCCCATACAAACACGGGACACAAAAGGAGGTATCAAATAAGAAGAACCTTATATAATGGTGTAGTAATAGGATAGTTATATATTTGCTTATACATTGATGTCATTGGGTGGGCCTTTTTGAAAAAAATCGCGAAAAACCACCCAAATAGAGAATTTAGTGGGAAAACCACTGTTCTCCGAACAATAACTTGAATAAATAATAATATCACAGTTAGTTTAGTTTAGATTAAAAATGGGCAGAGAGCGCTAGTGGGTTTTCTTGTAAGGTTCCGTATCTTTTATGTTGGTGGAAAAATAAGAATACGCAACATGAATAAATAATATAATGTAAATCACCTTTTGCTGTGGCATGCAAGTAATATCCCTATTAATAAGTTATTGTGATAACGTGTATTTCATTGTGTATGTTTTATGGCCGTACAAAATGCTTCTAATAAAATAGTATTATATCTCCTTTTATATCTATGCTAATCTATTTCCTTAGTCAACCTAGTTTTTTTTTGTATTTCTTGGTGATTTTAATATGGAATATTCGATCGTTTACTAGCCTATTATTTAACAAAATTCATTTAAACCTAGTATAAGACATAGTAGGGTTATAAGAAAATGTATGTACAGTCGCACTAACGCTGAAAGTGCATTCCCAGTAACTTTTTATAAGGTTTACGTTTATAAGAACAAAAGACAATATATTTTTTTTACTAGCGGACCTCTAAATCTTATTGACTTTGTCGTGTACGTTGTTTATCATCTGTATTACGCGAAGTGTTTCATCAGTCAATATAGGAGTGCTAGTTAGTGTGAATTCGGTGAAATACTTATGTTTTTTTTTAAATTACACCGACTTCACAATTGGTTAGTAAATAATGTGTGATTAATGTTATATTTTCTTTTATAAGAAGGTTGTATTGTATTTTCTCTCATAATTCGTTTTTTCTTTGCGACATATGTACACAGAATACTTTGTGTCTTTGTTTGCCGATATATTTAATTAGATCCAATAGACATGACCATAGGTAACGAAGATTCCATCCACCTCGAAAGGGATTCAATGCTGCTATGTATACGTATATATTAAATTGATTATATTATGATCCTGCATTATATACACCACTACCTTAACAAAACATACAATATGAATATGGTTGTTCTGTTTACCATGTAGAGGTTGCCATAGCGGTAGATTTTCCAGAACCCTTTAATGTTGGCCAGCATTCTGCGCCAGCGCAGGCTCCCCGCCACGCCGCACCCTCTGTTGGCCAAGAAGGGAACTCATTAGTAACTAATACTTATTTATTTATTCTTTATTGCACACACGCTACATTTATTAATGAACAGAAACAGATAAATTGCACAATAGGCCTGCTTGTCCCGTTTAGGGATTACCTCCAGCAGATCGTACTACATGTTTAAGCAGCAATAGTTTAACATGAAGTAGTATAAAAATGGGGAAAGTAGTACGCCCCCTGCCAGGTAGATTGTAATCCTGGAGAAGATTGCTAGCAGTAGACTGGATGAGGGTCACGATAATAGTGTTTTGTGGTCAACCGTTTGGGGAAGCCTATGTCTAATAGAGACTTATAAGCTGATTAATATAAACATGTAGTAAAGAAGTATCTATAACCGCCTAGTGTATATGAGGAGGTGTATAAGTGTCAATGAAGCAGAAGTTGTTCGTCAGAATCGGGTCAGATGGGGATCCGTGATCTCTGCCTACCTAGTAAAGAGTAGTAAAGAGGTACTTAAGCGTTGTGTGACGACTATTCGCTGAACTTTAAACTTGGGCTTATATGAAACCCAGTTTTTAACACATTTCATCTACACCGACACAGTAATAGTTGAGCCACAGAAATTAGGTCCTCTTAGTAGTTATATTACATTATTACGAAAAACTAAGGTCTTAAATTGCCTTCCACGACATGCTGAAAAGAGAGGTAGCTAGTTAGCATTCTATTTACGACCTAGACTAGCACAGGACGAGAGCATTGAAATATATAATTACAAATTGGTATTCTTTGTTCGAACAAGACAAACAGCTAGGCAGTGCAAACAGAATGTGTTTGGTTAGCGTTATCATTGTGGCTTCGTGTCTGAACTGTTCTTATCGAGTGCACCTCAAGTGTTCTACAGCTGATGCCGCAGGCTATTTATAAATGTATCTTAGACGTTTATATTAATACATAAATATACTACATGCCTACGAAATATATTAAAGTATATACGCTTATCCATAGAAAGACTGGATTCGGTGAACAATAAGAAAATTCATTATCCTGTATACTAGGATACAAATTCAATGATAACTAGCTGCCTTTCTTTTCGATAGGCCGTAGGAACTGTAGTTCGTAAGCTAATTGCCCAATAGATTCCCGGAATGCAAAATTGAGATTTAAAGTTAGATTGATATATGTATTTGGTTTAATCTAGCTTTTGTTCACAATATTGTTAAAAAATTATAAACATGATATACATACGTAGAATACTCAGTGTGTTTACATGAGCATTTATTAGCATAATAAATAATAACGATTATGTAATAATAATAATATCGGGCATCACCATATGTCTGCGATAACATTTGCTCCGTAATTCAATTAGTATGTTTATTTATGGATGAGATGTGTTGCAGATGAAACATACGTCTTTGTGTATAATTGATGTACATACATACACAATGTGTAGTAGGTGAGGGATGGGCATTATCTCTCTGCCTATCTAGATTGTGAATTTAATTATGTAAAACATAACATAAACATTAACTTGTTGTAGTCAGTCATTGTATGATCCTTATATTATATAAAAAGATTTTTATTTTATTTTCGCTACTTATGGGATAGTCGATGGTTCACGTTGGATTCTATGACTACGTATTGAAATTTTTACACATAATATAATAAATAACATTTGCAAAAAGACGGTTGGTAATAAAGTTTTAACATTGTCTAGAAACTAAGTTTAAAATAGACCTATTTTACTTTATAATATTAGGGTAAATGTACGTACATATATTAATTATCAGGATAATTGACATAATATCAGTCAATAGCCCAACCAAAGACGTAGTATTTATGAATAAACATTACAAAATTAAATAAGGAATACCCGTATTAATTACAACTGTACAGTCTGGTTTCCCAATGACATCCAAATAGATATGGAAAGTTCTTAAGAGTGTCTTTGTAGGAAATATTTATTTTTCATTCAATAAACGGTTATTGAAATGACGTTGATGACGTTTTTACCCATTTAGCAGTAATTGCTTAGACTTTATATCGTTACCGTGTAAACGTGTTTTAATTTCTTTTTAATAGGTCTGGTTATAGTGGTTAAAAAGAAAGATACATATTAATCAAAATTTTATTGAATATTAATATAAAATTATATTATACTAATTGCCTATGGGTTTTCCTATTTGGTCTAATTATTACTATTACCGACCACAAAATATATAACCATCACAACGCTAATGTTGTTTAGGATAGCGAGAGTTGTAACACACATATCAGCTGATCGTAAACTGTCACAATTTAACCAAATATTTAGTCAAATATCACTTTAATGCTTTACCGAATCAATTATTTACTTTATATTCGACTACCCATAAAGTTGTATCGATGTAATGTATATACATACATACATTCACGTTCTTTAATCCCGTCAAGATGGACAGAATTGGGAGGTACAAAACCAATCCTTAGTCACTTTATAGCATGAATTTTAGGTTGTAATTTTCGTGATAATGGTAACAGGTGCTAACACATCGCTTAATAGATTCCATTAACCACTGGTCCCTTAGTCGCCTAATACGACATGCCGGGAAGAACGGCAGCTAGTTAGCACTTTAACGTGCCGTACATTATGTACTTATGTATATGTATGGTGACTTTTTCTTTGTGTATCCTAGTTCAGGTGTATCTTGGAATGAGAGATAAACATCCATTGTTCTACAAAGTCATTACTGATTATGCATTTTATAATACAATTCATAAATGCTCTTGTTACACTAATATAGAGATGTTGTGACCGGGAATCGAATCTGTGATATTTGTTGTTGATAACGAGTTTTCATAAAACTTAGCATTTAATTGTCAGTCATAAATGTTTGTATTAGAAGTACAGCAAAGCAGTAGAGTGTAATACAAAATATATGCTAAGTATACGGAAGGATAACTTAGGTAATTTTTAAACACTAGATAAAATCAAACTTTATTTTTCGTCTAAGGAAAATTGTATTATTATACATATTTGTTATGTTAGTGTTTATCTGGCCTAATTAATTTGCCTGTACTCCAATTTAACAATGAAGTAATATTTATTGTTATTAATATCAATACGGATGTATTGTTACGATTCAAGTTTGTTGCTATGATATTGTATTTCAAGATAGTAGGTGCATTTATATTATATAAAAATAAGATGTATACCTTATTTTTAAGAACTCTAACACATAAAAAAGAGACTTACATTTTCCCGTGTACAAGATCCAATTTCGCGACAAAAGCCACACACAAACATCCAGATACCGAGGACAAACAAACGAAATACGAATCAAAACACTGAAATTCACAAAATGGTCGACTCGAATTGCGCGGAAAAGCGGACTGAGCTTTTAGCGAATTTAAATTTGGAATAATCGCTTTTTTTTTTGGCGTAAGCTCAATGGCTGAGATAGCGTAACGTATTTATTGTTTTATATTCTTTTCTTATGCTAATGTTATCGGTAAGCGCTCCATTTCTCGACTGAACCGCCATTTAAGTGTGCTAGTGTATTTAATAATTAAAACTGATTATGACTGATTAGTGCATTATGTGCTCGTGTACGATGTGTAAGACATATTGAGATAGATACGGAGGCGGCGACATGTCTGTTTAATAAGCGCTTTATATTTCTTCCCTTTATTTTATACTTAAAACAACAACGTCGAAACTGATGTATAAGATTTATGCGAAGATATAATAATTCAAGAATTGGTGACAGGTTACTAGTCTATCACCCAGTACAAGTTAATACTGTCCCTACGAAGCTGATTGTTACTTCTCAGATACCAAGCCTCAGTTTCATAATACTTTGTACTATTCAAGCACCTTGTTAACATAGGATAAAACACATAATTTCAACACATTATTATACAGAAGCCTAAAGTTACTAATTGTCCTTGTTTGCAATTAAATGATTGCCCTATAAGATTTCCCTTAATTATAAAAGCGTTTATCGAAATTAGCATATCACTGTTTTGTAAATTATCACATATTAGTACATATTTACGGCATTATCCTATCCGTACACGTGGTCGAGATGTGTTATTATAGGAATTACAAATTGGAACGAGAAAATAGGCCCTGCGGTGTTTGCCTATAAATCCATAATAATAATTATACCTAACATAATCTACTTTTAAGGCAACACACAACATGACAAGTAGAGTGGAATAGAAAGACAGGCGCAGACTACATTATGTTCCCTCACTAAAGATTCGGTAGGCTTCCTCACTATGTTTTCTTTGTTGGTAGAATGGCTATTTTACAATTATACTTCAAATGGTAAATCTAAAATGAATTTGGTAAAAACTATTGGGAATCTGCGTAACCGAAAACTTCGATTCTCGATCTACAACCACTATGTCATATCTCTGATGAATGTATGTGAATATCATTTTCTCACTCATGTAGTGTAGTCACAAACAAAACACAACTAGTAAACAATAACAAAACGCCAACGGATTCTGTGACGTCAGCTTTTCTATTTCGGAATATTTGGCAAGTGTTACTCTTGACCTGCGATAAACTCACGTTTGGATGGTCGCCAGAAGGAAGTCATTCATATTTCAGCTATTTGGCTTCAATAGAACAAAAATGTGTGTGTCTTGAATAGGTAATCATCAGTCGTCAAGAATCTGTCATCAGTTGCTCAAATTCAACATTTTAACTGCAATTTTAATTACTGTAATAACAAAATATAAGTATAATCAGTACAAGATATGATCTCAATAAGTAATACAGCGATTTATGAAATGAGTTCGTTTCCTATTACAATTAATAGGTTATTATTTATGTTTGAACCATTAAATCTTGGATAAATCTCGAAATATTACAACACACACCCACCGTTCAAGACTTCGACGTTGTTAATTTCTAACTATCCTCAAATTATTACTTATTTTTTACGAGCACTTGTGATATTGAATAGGCTTTATTGATATTAGAATATTTATTGAAAATTCCTGCTCTTTTATAAATTATAATTCAAATTTGTCTGGTATCTCTACTAAAATGCTCGTCAAGTCCTAAACAATAGGAATTATAAGACAATAATCATGGATACTGATTGTACCAATCTTGGACACCCAATTTCGCTTCATTGACTATTCATATCCGTATCCCAATAAAAAATAATAATAGCAATAGATTTAATTATTTAAGTAATTTGCAAGCGAATCCGCTTTTGTAAGCTAGTTTCCTTAAGATCAAGTTTCCAGTAGAAATGGCGAAGTAAAATGATGAAGCCTTCCCCAAGGTCAGGTAGTAATTGACTTATCATGTTGCATAAATACCTACGCAAAAAATGCATTCAATTTCCAAACAATGAGGTTGCATAACTCGCGATAACATTGCATGAAAATGGTGTGTACTTTATATACAGACAGGAAAGTCTTAGACTTCAATAAAACATAAAAAGGGTGCTGTTGGAAGTACCTATAAGCGCCTAGTGTGTATGAGAAGGTATATGAGTATCAATTAAGCGAAAGTGGTTTGTCAGGATCAGGACAGATGGGGATCTGTAATCTATGTTCTATTGCCTCTACAGGGAATCGGGCGAGATGTATATGTATGAATGTAAAATAAGTAGCAGCCATTCTTGCCATGTGGTGTAACGTGTCTTTGGAAAATGTATACAAAGACATGGTTCATGAAATTAGAATTAATCTTAGTGCTTTCTCACAGTCTTAAATCGTAATCGTATCACAGAGTAAGAATGTGTGAAGTATGTTTATATATGTACATACTACAGAAAACATGTCTTAATTAATTTCGGAATTGTCAGTATTTCATCGATGTAGTATTATCTTAGTAACAGTTTTCATAGTTCTAATCTTTAGAGGTGGTAGTATTAATAGGGAATTATAAAAGTTAATTAAGCTTATCGCCCAAATTCTAACATTTACTTCTAGCCTTTAAGAGAGTAATTATTTACGCTAGCACAGAATATACCTGCATGTGTGGAAATTTTTGTGACTTAAGGGCAAAGTCTTCAATTCGCAAACGGAAAATTCTGGGTCCAAACCCATAACAAATGTACCTACTATACAACAACGAATCCTCACAAAAACTAGACTTTCTGTGTTGGTATGTGTGTGTATTTTTTGTGGACAGAGCCTCAGTACTTTTCCTGTAGTACTTTTTTTTTCTGGCTTTCATTAGTGTCATGTACTATGAATGTGCCAAGATATATCTAAGCTATAAATAACCCAATTGATTAGATACCAAATATGTAGAATAGTTACTTATGATACACAACGCAGTGTACTCGTATTGTGAATTAATTGCATTTCAGTGGCGAATAGAAAGTAGGCTCACATTTTGATATTTCGAAGTTTTATGCTTATATTTCGAATTTTAGATTAACTTAATAGCAAAGGATATTAGGTCAAACACCAAAGGATAATAAGTTAAATTAATATTAATAATATATTATATAGTTTTCTTTTACACCAATTGAACTAGCCCCTTGTTAAGTTCATTTGAGACTTGTGTTAAGATTACTAGTCAACGTATAACCATTCTATTCTACGTAGCATAAATAGAAATTATAATTCAAACTAAAACCTCATTCAAACAAACACACTAGTCAACTATAAATATTAGTAGTTATATAGATTTTATCTGCTATCCTATAATTGCTTATTTGTGACACCTAGTTGTTTATTTTCCTTAATTAAACGTGTAGTTTTTTAATTGTAATTTATGCTAATGTGCGATTGTTTTTCTTACTAACTGTCACTGTTAGTCGTGTAAAAACTTCTATTCTTCGTGATTAGCAATTTATGAAAAAGTATAATAGTGAATATCAGGTTTTCTTTCTTTCTTTTCTATAAAAAATTTAATCAGGTATACACAAAAATTGTGTATAGTTTAACATAAAATTTGTTCGAAATAATTATTCTCAGGGATTTATATAAAATTCCAATGTCCATCTCCTAATTGCATTATATAGTCAGCACCCAACGTGACATGTTCTAATAATATAATAAAAGCGTTTATTTACAGCCACAAAAACATATACAATACTAAACGTTTACAATTAAAACTTCCAAACTAGGGTATATAACTTGCGCATTTTATTGTCGCAGCGAAAGGGAGGGTTCTAACTCAGCTGGGTATGTTGCGTTTGGTGGCAATCGCAACGCTGGTCTTATGTCAGAACCACTGGAGCTACATTGTAATTATATAAAATTTTATTGGAGTAAACCTGCAGATGTAAGTGTAGTGATAAATATAAACAACGTGATTCAAGACTTTTCCACGACATTGAAGCTTCTACTATATCAGTTTTCACTAATAGCAAACGTTCAAACAAATATTTACACAGTCTATATAATAAGCAAATATAATAACTGCCAGTACATCGAACTCTATGAGATATTGTTCACAATTATTTCACCATGTTATTTACCGAGCTGTCTGGTTCTTGAATAGCATGTTAGAGGCGACTAAAGGACTAGAGGCTTTCTATGATATTTGTAGTCTATTGACAAACGACTATTACAAATATTGTTACATTTCGTACATTTCTCCAACAATCAATTATTAAAATAAATATGTTTAAAATTTTAAGTAGTGTTCATTTTTGATTGTCTTCCTGATTTGTAGTATCACATCGTACAATACAATACTATTTAAGTACATATCTACGTGTATATATTGTAAGTTTATGATATATTCCATTCGATATTATTTCTAAACGTCCTTAGAGCAGCAGTATCTCGCGGAAGTACTCAGAATGTGTCTCGAGCACAGGAAGTGATCAGTATCATTGTCATGGCGCACAAGACTTGGATTTTTCACATAATCTACGTTTATTAGTCGTAATCGCACCACTTGATGTGATCAATCACGTTTTATTCAAATCGTATCTTTTATTCAAGTACGCCGACCGTTTTGCACGCACGTATGTGGTCAGCTTGTATGGGACTTTGATTGATAGTAATTAGTATCATGCTAATATGTAACTTAGAAAGGATGATAATTAGTTATCTTTATTTTGAGTAGGGAGTAGAGGCGACTGAGTAAATAGAATTAAACTAGGGTGGTAGGAGAGTGACTATGGGAGTATGATTAAATTAAATATGTTTTAGTACCTTATAATCATTATTCAAAACATCGATAATCCCAATATTGTCGATAGTGCATTTTTAGAATATTAAAATTTTGACAACATTTAAAGTTAGGTTAGGTAATTATACCAGATTAAATTTTGGTATTACATATCGTTAAAAAACAGCAGACATTATTATTGCAAGTTTGAAGAATCTGCAATAAGTAGTTTAGTTTAACAGGCATAACTAACGTTAAACTTCTCTCCTGAATATTTGGAGTTTTGCAGAACCGTAATTTTTAATTGGGACCATCGAAATTTTCAAAAAATGCTACCTACGATGGGATATTAGATATCTGAGATTTCCTGCACTCGAATTTGTATAAAAGTGCCTAAGTATATGTATGTCTGTATGAGTAGCTAATATTCGCTTATGATTATCGTAACTAATGGAACCTTATAAATCTAAATAGCCTTCCTTGAATGGACATAGATTAATATAATAAACACTACATACTGACTGACCTTCTGTGATTTGTAACAAGGGTTCTTTATGAGAATAAATAAGAACATATTTAAAGTACATGTGTAAGATACATACATTGCATAAAGTTTTCTGCTTGTTTAATATTGTTTATGTGAAATATCTGACATGGAAATGAAATCTTTCTGTTTTTAGACCCAAATAAATAATAATAACTGACTTCATTAATTTAGCCTTCATTAAAAATAGCAATGATTTACTTTACTGATGTTGGCTCAACAGTTTTTTCGTTAGTTAAGAAATAACATTAATATTACATAAACCTTCATACATACGTATAAGATATATGGCATAAAACAAACAATAAACAAAAAAGGAAAGCCAGTAGTCCTTAAATTTATTATCATATTTATAACCCCTTTTTGTAACACAAAAAGAGTTACGCCTACTGTAAACCATATTGGTAGGTTGTCATTTTTTTAAGTTATGCCGTTGCAAAATTCATCCTTGTGACCAATATTGGAGATTGACCTCTGTGGCTCGATGGCTATTGCTTTGTATGCTAAGGATACTGGGTTCAAATGTAGAGGACGGGGTGAGAGTCGTATTCTAATTATTTATATACACAATTTATTTTCCTCGGGTCTGTATGTATTGAAAAGACCAGAAGAGCATGTATGAGAAGGTTCATGGGTGTCAGTGAAGCAAAAGACATGTTAGGATAGTTCCATGTGGCATTCGATAGTCTCTGCCTATCCCTTTGGGAACGTAGAGGCGTCAATATATGTATGTATGTATATACACATGTACTTATAACATATTTTCTAACGGCTCCTAAGACTCATAGGGAAACTTCAAGTTACGAATTCACCTAGCCTAAAATGAACAACAATAAATTAGGAATATCATTCATCTGTCTATAATTTAACTCGAAAATACCTAAGTAAAACCCAAGTCCCTTAACTCAAGAATAAACCGGGACCAAAAGCAGCTGATTACAACTTACTCAAGTCCCCAGCACGGGACATTTGTATCACGTACAGTCCATGCATTAACGTATTACATATCAGTACTAATCTAGGAAAATACCCCTCCTACAATCTTGTAAGCAAATAACGCATAACTGCGTCACAGTAACGTCACGTAGAGAGTATATTCTTTTAAGAGTAGTAGTTTCGTAGTAGTTCTTTTTTTAAGACACAACGGTAGTTCATATAACGTCGTACTGTCATACGTTCCTACATAACGTCGTACAGAGCCTAATTTTGATGTCGTATGAAGGTATACTAGCATTTTTTTTTATTGTTAGTCGTGTCTGAAACATACGTAGATGCGTCTAACGTCCATAAACACAGTATTGTAGTCAGCTATCATGAACCCATTATGCATATAAAAAGGCTTCTTAAGTATTAAAGAACATTAGAAATTGTCATGACATACAATACATAACACATACCCATAAGAGTCCTTACGAGTATTTCATAAGTAGATAAAGTTTCTACTGGTAATTTAACCATACAGCTCGCTGATATTGAATACCAGTTAAATCTAACAACTAATTGGTATTCTATGGTATACTAACTAATGGTATGTATATGCTTATAAGATATTCATAGTTGAAACAAGCTAGCGAAACGGTTAGTAATAAATATTACACAATTTAATCCATCACGTTGCTAAAACTTCCTATTTATAGTTTATCTTATCTATGAAATAGTGTTGCTAGGTAACCGTGTTTTAGATGTAAAGTTTTTTTTGCATTAAGATAGAGATCCCGCCACATAAGGTGGCAGTTGGAGGCGTCGCCACAGTCGCGTAATTCAGTGTTACCAGTAAACACGCCAAAACTAGCACTCACTGTGCCATACGGCTCGATACATTATAGGTTTCATTTGTAACGGTCTTTGGTTGCAGAGCTATAAACTCAAATAAAACAAATTAATATATCAAAGTCAAAATATGTTTATTATACTATTTCAAACATGATTAATAATTAACGGGACTTATCCTTCTTATTATATATTACATATATTATGTGTTCCTTCACTCTGTCCGCAATAGACCGTTTAGTCTGTTCGACATAGGATTTCCCACAGCTGCAATCAATCTTATACACACCCTTATATCTTATATCATGAGTATAAATCGCGAATCTCTTAAAACTATTATTTCAAACATGGCACTGAGCATTGTCTTTACATATTTTTTACCGAGGTTAGATCAGCGGAGACCCTAGCTTGGAGAAGAACTAACAAGAAACTCCGGAAATCAATTTATTATAATCACCCTTAACAAACATAAAAATTACAAAGAGTGGGCAAAAAACACAACGCTGGTAATACTAAATTTACCTTTCATACAAAATAACACGCAATGGCGGAAACGTCAAATTTAGTTCCAAGTTTGGCTACTGCCACCTTAAGTGGCGGGTACTCTAACCATGTTTTTTTCTGATATATAGTAAAGTGTTAATTAAGGTTCTAAAGGTGTTAGTGATTTTGGATAAAAGGCACATCATTATTTATTTATTTATGAACAATCCGAAACCTTAATTTTCATAATTGTTGACATGTCGCCGAGGAAAAATTTCGAATTGATTCAAATTTATTTCATCTTGACAAGCTTAATATAACAAATAATAATTAACGTTTTATATACAAGGCTCGTTACAATCCATCCCAGTCCCAGATCAGCACAGCATCACCGATCTCTCAGCATGAAACAGACGTCCATGGCTTTCTTTAGTTAGCAAGTACCTGTACACCATTGAGGTTATGGCCGTGAATGTATTTCTTGTTTATAATTTAAGAGAAACTGGAGTATTTTGAAGGTTGCATTATGTAGACCATTGATCGCTTTAAACGTTTCGTTATTGAAATGGGTTTACGCTTTCTAAACAAATTGATTTCAGATCTGGCGTTCGATAAAAATATATCTGCTTATTAACTCTTATTACAATGTAACCAGATACCTTGTTCCTGAATAATCTTGAAGTTTTTTATTACGTATTTTTGTGTAATGGGCTACTAATAGCTAGAATTTAATATATTTTTTTCCTAACTACAGCCTGAAAGTGGCGATAGGTATATAATAATAATAAAAACGTTTATTTCACAACAACAAGAACACACTTTTGCATCTGTTTGTTCTCTCTTTCACATAGACCGACTAGTACTAAGAAAAAGTGTGTATAGCTAAATGTATGGCTGTAGATAACTTACTACTGGGTACTTTAAACTTAATTCTATTTGTCAAAAGAGTCAATTAGGAATTCGCATTTGCAGACAAAACGTAGACACGTGCAACAATTTTTTGTTATTTACGTCTAATTAACATATTTTTTTGTCTGATTCAAACTAAAACATTAGTCTATATATAGCATATCTTTTTAATATGAATAAAAAACATATGTTCTATGTACACTTCCGGTAATAAAACTTTAATTGAAAATAGCTATTAATCAGCATATATATGTGTATACTCATCACGATTATTATCTTTCGGTGTAGTCTGTGAATCTTCTCTATAGACAGAGAATATAGGTACATAAAAAGCCACCAATGGGGACTGACATATGTAGAGATCTAGTGATTGTTAGATATGACTCATACTTACTCAAGCTACAGATAAAATGATACTATCTAAGCACTAAAAATCAATGTTACTATTTTTACTTATAATAATGTTTGTAATATCTTTAGGTTATAAATGATCTATTATTATTATAATGATCACCCCCAATACGAATGTATTTCACTTCTTGTACAGCTTTTTTTACTAGATACCCTCAACTCACCATGATAATCTCAACGTTCGCAGATTCTGACTATTAACAAAACAGAAAATAGGTAACTTTCCTTGTGGTGTTTAATTTTATTGTTCATAAATAAACAGGGTATTTTTCATCATAACAGTGGCTACAGGATAAATAAATCACAAAAGATCACAATAGGTCCTTAGCAGTCGAAACTTGGCCAATTATTCTATTCAATGGTTGAGTAACATCTCTCGATTTGTCTAGAAAAATATATATGTACGTAACATTTGCTTTGAATACTTCACTATACCCAATTCAAATTAGCATTATTATTATCTTAGCATTCTTCTCAAATCAATCGCGTTCTTTGTAATCATCTGATTAGGTACGAAAAGTATTATTAATTGTTAAAACGGTCGAGTAAATTATGATAATATTTATGGTAACCACTTGTAACCCATGTATCACTACGTATAATATTGAGTACCTTTATAACGTGACAAGTAAATTCATCGCCTAACTATCCCGAAAAAACATAATATTTGACTAAAAGAAATTAATAAGCTTCTTTAAGTGAACAGACTACTACATGCAATACTATTCCCTTATTAAAACGGCTTACGAATATCTATTTTCTTATCCTGCACCAATCTGTCAGTACTCAAAGTGAAAGGTGGTAAGCCATGTCGCCATTTACAAACTAACTATTACCTGTTCGGGGAACAGGTAGGTTTCCTCACCATGTTTTCCCTCACCTTATAATTCGATGCATTTCGTAAATGTATTAGTATAATGAATAATTACATAGAAATTCATCCTGTACCCACTGACACAGAGTTAAGCCCCAAATAACTGAGCTACGACGAATTACAGTACGTGCAAGTATATGTACATATAATTAAATGCGTTTATTTGTTTGTTCCAGACGCGCCTCCATGATGTCTCCCCGGCAGCTGATGAGGAGCTCCAACATGACCCAGAAGTGGCAGCGGAGGGAGATCACCAACTTCGAGTACCTCATGTTCCTCAACACCATTGCTGGTGAGTTCCTAAGAACTATCTTTATATTTAAGAGCGGACCAGGGCCACTAAGCTACCATACGCCCATACGGGAACTTAATTATTAAAGTCAAATGAAAGATGTTGATAAAAGCATAACATAGGCTTCACACGACTTGTGTGACACACTCACTTTTTTATTGTGGCGGAGTAGTCAGAGGTTTGAGTGTCCATCTCCGAAATTTCTAAGGCATATTCATGTGTGTGTGTCCCATACCTAGGTCACTCGAAGCCCGCGTTTCACTAGATTGACAGCATCCAAAGTTATATACAGTGAACCCTATCGCTGTATATAGCCGCTAGTTATTACCTATCCCGAGGTATATACTCACGATGTTTCTTTTTAAATAGAAGTTAATACTCGTTAATAAAATATAATCTAGCTGTTTTCCTAACTTGTACAAGAAGGTGACTGAGGGATTAAGATGCTATACGAACGGGATTGGGTATACGGCAATGTGTAATAATAAATAGGTATACAATATCATTATTATACAAGTATTATCAAAAGTTTTACTAAAGGTGACCGCGTCGATATTATCACTTATGCAAGGGATAAAAGATGTGTCATAACTAGATGTAAGGGTCATTTGTATGTACATTTACCTATATCCGTTGTCTTCAATAACAGTGCTTGTTTGAGCAAGATATTGAGCAACGAACAAGGATGCCGAACAAAGGACTCTCCGATAGCACTCGTTCTTTCGACCGTCATGTGACTAGGCTCACGTGATAAGTCATTATTGGATAAGTACGCCGCTCATACGGGGGCATGTTGAACAGGAAAGCTGACCGTTTGGAATAGAGAGAACTTGTAAATGACTTGGATACGTTATAGAGCGAAATATAGTAAAACAAATGAAAGGTATATGAAAACATACGTATATTTGAAATTTAGATAGACGCTATCAGTATAGTATTAAATAGGGACCGACTAGGTATATTGGGTTTACATAGTCATGAATTTACGAGTCTAATGTTACATACTATACCCCATGTTTATATGCTAAAATAATAGAATTGAACATTCATGCCTTTCCACCACCATCTTCTACCGGACAGGTATTTCTGTTGGATTAGTAGCACCTGTCAATATGCGTGTAAAAAAGTGGGTTTCTAGTGACCAAAGTACAGAAAATCATGGTCACTCAACTTCATACCATCACGAAAGGGATTAAAATCTATACCTATCATATATTAAGATCAATTTTTTATCTCTTTTTATAACACTTTCCTTAAATGACTCAACACTCGTCCAGTCCATATAGGAAAATCTATATGTCAATTCGATCTCTATCTGACGCTGTTTATGACAATGTCACACGTCTGTCGTCGATGATCGATCACCAAGGTATGCCTTAGGTATCCTGAGGTTGTTTACCTGATGACCTAGCTTAAAGAGCAAGGACCGGTGAACCTATAATTGATGGATAGAGGAAAACTTAACTTGTAATTTAAGTAAGAGACTTTTTAAGCATAGGATGTTTGTAATTTGTTAAGTAAGTGGTTGTTTGGGTTGCTTTTGACATTAGGTTATTGGCTTGGAGATTTAGGGAATCCTAAGTATTACGAGTTTTACAAATTTATAAATTTTTACTATTTTTCAATCCACTAATACTTAAAAACTAATACGAAACCTGGAGAAAGATTTATTACGCAGTTTTTCTCACACTAATAACAAACAACCAAAAAGAAGCACATGCTTCATTACCATATAAATACAAGAATACAAGAAAGGTAGGAATCAGACCTCAAACTTTTGATTCGCACACTTACTTAGAATTGGTAAAAAAACCAAAGAGTGGTTGATATTTAGTCTTCTTTTCATCAACGTCACCATAGTCATAGACTATGGATCGCTACCTTGAAAAACCCCTACAAATCTCTCATACCCATCAACCTTTTATTAACCTTTCCATACAAACTCATCTTTACGCTACATACACATCACCTAGTATGAACGTGAAGTCCCATCATTAGGACGTAAACATCCTAATAGGGATATGGCACCGTTACGGAGGCCTCCCGTAAGGTCCTCAGGCCTCCCATTAAGGCAAATAAACATATTTGTGACTATTAGAAGACTATCGGAAGTTATTAAATTATCGTACTTAATAGGGATACTAATAAATGTATTGAAGCTAGTCTAAGGCGTAGATAAGATGGTATGGTTAGATTAGTGCGTAAATAACATGTAATAATGGTCGTTTTTTTATCGATGCACTAAAGACTTATGATCCATGTTTAATGTTTATGACGTCACATCGATAGTTATGCCACAGATTTATAAATACAATACGTTATGCTATAGATGATAGAGATGTTGTAACTTTAGATTCAGATCTTTAAGTATCTCAAACCAAAAGAAGAATTATTTGATAACGAAATGGTATAGATATCTGAAGCGCAACCAATGTAATTCAGACAATAGGTAAATGAGATACAATATCTATCAACCCATCTAAAGGAAAACGGATGTGTAATGTACCTTTGTATGTAAGTAAGACTTTATAGAATGCCGATCTGTGTATAGTTATCTCGAACATCACATTGTTTGTCTGATACTCAGTCAACATTCGCAATAGATAAATTGGAACAAATATTTATTATGTCAATCTTATGAATGATATTACTAAAAATATTCTAGATATATGACGCCCGTATACCTATGAGAAGTAGACGAAATTGCGAGAAATGAAATTCATTGTATCTTTATAGTATAGTCGTATATGAAATAAAATGCGGATTAGCATGATTGATAAGATGATTAGTCACGAAACCAGATACAATCTGAAATAGTAGACAGAACTTAGGGGTATAAAAATCAAAAAGTCGCTATTATTATAGTAATTCGGATATTGTTGGTAGCTGGTTACATTCTATTAAAATACAATACACGGTTTTTGTATCGTTCTTTCCGGCTTGTCGTAGGAGGCGACTAAGGACTAGGGGTAAATGGGATTTATTAGGCGGTGGCTAGCAACCCGTCACCACTGTGATATGATATTAAAACCCCAAATTTGTGCTATATAAAGTGTCCAAGGAGATATTATATCTCTGAGCTTCTGCTTACCTCGAAAGGGATTAAAGATCGTTAATGTACATGTATGTATATATACACGGTATTTGTAAATGACAAAATTCTCACTTTTAAAAAAATGAAAGTGCTTTACTTTCACTTGCTCACTTTTTATTCTAATTTGATTAATACAACGTGACTTCTTAAGTTACTTTTACTCAAAATGAGTTTTACTAGCTCCCTTTCTTAATAACGTAACAAGTAACGAGATCGGAAAGAAAGCATTAGTTCATGTGACTCAAGTTATTGATATTGTTATACTTAACGACTAAATTGAATGAATAATGTGGCCTGAGATTGTTAACTGCATGACATTGTGTATTATGTGTGTGACATTTGTATATAATAATAATAATAATAATAATAAAGATTATTGGGCACAACAAAACTTAAGCTAGGTATCTATCTTATATTGAAAGCTTATCTGCGACCCCAACTAAACAGAACACTGGGTTTTTATCACACAAATGGGCGAGAATGCTCACAGGTTCAATCCAACGCTGGAATTCTGGTCTCGACATATATTTGGTATGAAAACGTAGATGTAAGATTTGTTACAATTACCGAAACAAGCATGTTTCTATAGTTTGGAAAGTAGCCTTTAAATAGTTTTAGTAACGGTTGTCAGTGTAACACATAAACTCATTATATATTACGTTTTTTATGTTTAAGTCTGTGTCTATATGTATTAACATAAACGTCCATCTCGTAGACTGTTTCGTATTAAAATGATACTATATTTTGACACCTACTACCTACGCAACTTGGACGGATTTAGTAAAGTTTTTGTGATTTAAAACATTCGATATAGAAAAGGGCATTCGGTCTAGATAATAAATATTAACAAAATCAATAAAAGTCATTGTGGTGTCAATCAAAACTAATATATTCTTGCCTAAATCTGAACTGAATTAGCAAATATAATAAATATCAAAAGATTTTCTATAGATTAGATGTTAGGAGGTAAAAGTGGTACTTATCATGGGATAATTAGCCAAAGATATAGGTAATAAACAAAGCCCATAGCTGTATAAATAGAAAAACATTTGAACCGTCATATAGATACATCATCAGACAAGACGAATCCAACAAAAACGTACTATGGATAGAAATAGAACTCAAAATCCTTGACTCACGCTCGTCTTATCAACGAACGTAATGCTCGAGAGAGAATTTGCGTACACAAACATGTATTTTACATTAGAAACCTTTGACGTTTAGTTAAAATAAATGTCATGTCAGTTATGTGACATAAACATATAATGCGTATTCAATTTATTTACGTACTTAAAAAATTATACATATGTACATGAAAGCTGAACGCATAACACACTCTCTAGTGATATAGGGTATAAGATGACATCGGATGTTATAAAACCAGCTAAACGTTTGAGTAATAGTACCTATTAAGTAAAGTCTTCATTACTCTGTTTGAAAATATCCGTTGCATTGCATACACAATTAAATGACAATATCGTTTAAGCAGTGTATCGTACCATAACAAAGTAGATACTTCAATGTTATCGAATTAAGGTAATTACTGAATAAGAACGCAACTGACGCAAAGGTATTGTTTTTGTCATGTTGCATAATTCTCATAAAGATAATTATTGGTTTGCCAAACTTACCGTGACCACTTCATTTGCATGGAGCTGCATGTTCGTGCATCACAAAATCCATCACAAACTGTGTCTTGGACGCCTTAATCACGTCTAATTATGGAAAAACACTTAAAACACACGAAAATTCAATAACACAACCCAAAACATTTTGCAATTCCCGCCATCATGTAAAATTTTTGACAGTTGTCACTTTCACCTTTGATTTTTTTCGTCTACGAACCACGGCTAACTGTTCATTCAGCCGGCGAATTCATTTTTTACTGATCTAAAGTTCGCAATAGATTTGGCATGAAACGTGTGCGAAAGTTGGCAGCTATGAACCGAGTGGCTTGGGAACGTTTTAGTGTTGCGTGGTAAACAACAATAGACTGTAGGAACTCTTGAGTGACCAATGACAGATTAATACTCTATTACTTGATAATGAGACCTATTTGAGGAAAATAGACGCCTGATAAGAGCGCAGCTCAATACATGGCTTATCGTTGCCAGTCGGCGCATCTGCTTGTGACACGTAGAGACATCTTGTTTTCATCTTCCTTTTTTCCTGTATGTATGCATATCTTTAGCTACTTCCAGCTGTAATTAATATTAGAGATATAGTATAACTTATATTAAAACAGTAAACTAATGACTTTTGGCATTTAAAATATTTACAATGGAGTTTGCTTTGACTTAATGTTCTTAGAAACTACTAAGCTATATTATAGATGACGATGAAGCTATTGTATCCTACATTGTGCCAACCTGAAAGGAAATTACATTAGTATGTCTATACATAGTATGCCTTCGCATTATATTAGGTATTTACCTTAATATTAATATCTTTAATTAGCGTTTTAATCTGTACCAAAAATACAAAATGTCACAGATTAAAAATAAACTAAAAAATGGCGTCTGATTTGACGCAAAGGCGCAAAAAGGCGGGAGCCGGCCCAGTTTTTTACATACATGGCATATTAATTTAAATTGGGTTTTTTGCGCTGAAGGAAAATTTAAAAGGTACTAGGTACTAAGTCCAATTGATACGAGGTAATGAGACCTAATAGTATATTAAAATGTATATACATACGTATGTATAAGAGTGATTGGAGACCAATACCTTCATGGTCACAATACAACATAATATTAATAAGAAATTGATTGACTTTATTATCATATAATTTGTAGTATTATTATTGTACGAGTGTGTGTATATATATATATATATATATATATATATATATATATATATATATATATAATTATAAGTATTATTATTGTATTGGGTGAAAACCTAGCCCGGGAGGTTTACAAAATATCTTGTTGTTTGATTTGTAATGGTCAGCTTAATACCTAACATTTGCTAATCAGTCAAAAACAATGCTATCATTGTTCTTAATCTTACGACATGAAAAACCAAGCGGAAATGCAGATTGTTGCGTGGTATTTACGATCCAAACTAGGACAGAACCTACTTTTTTTAATTCTCTTAGCATAAATTTTCGCCACATTATCATTAATATCAAGAGTCGAAATTGCATCGTTATTACAGGCGAACATTGGTAACAGTTTTATCGTATATCACCCAATAGTTTCTAACACAATAAGATTCATCATCCCAGCAAAATGAACAGCTACTGGGTATTCCGAACGTCCAGAGTATAATAACGTGGTAATTAGAAATAGTCAATAGCGATAATTTAATGCTTTTGCTAGGCGAAAATTTCAGTTACAGGTAATAACGGTTTGGAAAACAAAATGGGTTTTACTAGGTTATGGTTTGGGACAGCCGCATATATCTAATCCGTTTTTTCCGATGTTTCTTAATTCAATATATAACTGGGTCTAATGCGAAAACACTGGCTGCTATAACGCATTCGAAACCAAAGTTTATACTTATTACTTGCATAACTTTATACTGTTTACTTTTGGACAGGAAAGTAATTTAGTTTGTTTTCCTATAACATTTCCTAAATGGCTCTAACAACGTTTGGTTTGGGACAGCCGATATGTATGTACCTACATCTTTAACCTGTATTCCCTTTGTCCCTAGGTCGCACGTACAACGATCTGAACCAGTACCCAGTGTTCCCGTGGGTCCTCACCAACTACGAGAGTGAGGAGTTGGACCTCACGCAGCCCTCCAACTACAGGGACCTCTCCAAGGTACATTCATTTGATTGTAGGGTGGAGCTTTGGGAGAGTCAATCAAACACGAAAGTTGTGCTAAGACTATATATTTATATATATTATATATTATATATTTATTAATAACACGTACATTTAAACAAGGGTTTAAGGTTCATTCACTCATATTATATACTACATGATGAAGCGCTACTAAGCGCTAGATTATAAACTTTTCACGAATACATACATACGCATCATGCCTGATTCCCTGTAGAGCAGAGATCACGGATCCCCATTTGTCCCGATCCTGACAGATCGCTTTCGCTTCATTGACACTGATACACCTCCTCATACACACTTTTCACGAATTTTCTTCATTAATGGCATTACATCGCCGAGGTTGAAATTTTATATAACGGTGGTTTTGTACACCCAGACAAGAGGGAAAGAAGTTTACGTATACGCTATACAATTACAAAACTAATAATCATGGGTACCAGGAGTATAAAGACGTGAGTGTGTAGTTAAAATAAACGCGTTCACGACCATTAACACTTGCGGGGTAGTCAGGGGTTGAGGTGTCCATCTCCGCAATTGTGAAGGTAGTAATTCTATGACCACCAAGAATGCAATATACTATGGCTACCTCGAACCCACGTGTTGACCAGATAGTCAATACTCAATGTGACAGGTAGTAAGCCATGTCGCCATTTACAAGCACTAACTATTACCTGTTCGGGGAATAGGTTGGTTTCCTCACGATGTTTTCCCTCACCGTAGTGTGCAGTTATTTCCTATTCGATCTGTGTATTATGTACCTACATTTCGAATCGTCTATATAGAATATGTATTAACCCTTCACCTATCCACAGCCGATCGGAGCTTTGAACCCGAGTCGCCGAGCGTACTTCGAGGAGCGCTACAACACGTGGGAGCACGAGTCCACGCCCCCTTTCCACTACGGCACCCACTACTCCACCGCAGCCTTCGTGCTCAACTGGCTAGTGAGGATAGTGAGTATCTTTCTTAGGTTTGGGTGCTGTTGGAGGATCAGTGATGCTGCTTAGCTGCATCAAATACTGAGACAGCACCTTTTCACTGCATCAAGTGCCTACTCCTTATATGTACGAGTATTGTAGTTGTATCAAAGTGTGTATAAATAGTGTTATGTCAAAATGTGTATGTATTACAGTGAATAAATGTTTTTCTTTCTTTCTTTCTAGAAACTTACGTATCTATATTCATAGTTTCATGTAGGGATAAGGTGCGCTCGAACAAAATGGTAACAAAAAAACAGAATATAAAAAATATTCATTTCAAATCTGCTTCACGGCTTTTGTATACACTTCCTTTTTTATTGTGAAAGTGAAATCATAGCCTTGAGTGCCAATCTCTGAAATTTCAAAGGCATGTTAGATATGGGCCACTCATAGCCCGCATAACTAGATAGATAGCACCTATCGTGATAGGTAGTGAACCGTATCGCCGTATACAGCAATGGCTATTACATTTCTCCAGGAATGGACAGGTTTCCTTACAATGTTTTCCCTCAACATTAACGTTAGCGACTGTAAATTATGTACGCAATGAAAAACAGATTTTAAATTTCATACATTGGTACATGCCAGAGCCGGGATTCGAAGCTAGGACATTTCTTATAAGAAGTCCGAGGTTTTAACCACTTGGATACAGCCGCCAAATTTTTTGTGGAATATTTCATTAAATTCCAATGGCACTTACAAACAAACTACAGACGCCGTTGTTTTGTTATATGGTTTTGTTTGGTTGGGTAACGACACATCTGTCAATTCATTCATTGCTGACAATAGGCTTGTGTCCACTAAAAAATAATAGGTCATGTTGTAATATATATAACTTCTTTATTATGTATAGAAGTAAATACAACTATTTATTTATTATAAAAATGTAAGATTATTAATATTTTTCATTATTTAAAACCGAGAAATATAAATTTAATCACGTGACAGTGAACGCCAATCAGAGAGCGTGACGTCAGTCAGTGCGTGCGCCATTGTTGTTGTAGACGTTTTAGTAGTAAATACACAAACCCAGTAATAATTATTCGCCGATTTTTGCAAAAAAACTTCTGAATTATCGATATTTCAAAAGGTTGAGATAAATAGCTATGGAGTCCGGATTTAGTAAAGCAAATTCGACTAATCTACCAAAAATTGACGCTGTTATGCCAAAAATTGAGCAATCCAAAAGCAATATCTGGTTTGAATTAAGGTATGGCCGGATAACCGCATCAAAGGCATATGAAGTTAGTCGTTGCAAAACAGCTGACGGTACACTTGTATCTTTGATACTAGGTGGACAAATTCCAGAAACCAAACATATCAAACGGGGCCGTGTGCTTGAAGATCAAGTGAGAAGAACCGTGGAAGATATGCTAAAAAAAAATATTACCAAGTGCGGTCTTGTATTGAGTAGTCATTACCCCATGATTGCTGGCTCTCCAGACGGATTATGTGATGGCAATATTGTTGAAATAAAATGTCCCATAAGTGCCAAAACTTATAAAAACTATATATACAATGGCCAGCCTTCAAAGAGATGTTATGCTCAGATGCAGCTGCAAATGTACCTAACAGCAATGAAAAGTGGATACTTTTGTGTAGCTGACCCTGACTATGTTAAGAATAAACAAGTGGAAATTATAAATGTGCTATTTGATCATAAATATGTACAAAATATCAGTGAAAAGTTAGTCTTATTTTGGAAAAATAATATATATCCTTTATTATATAAGAGTGTAATATAAGATTGTGTTATTTTTATCATAGGATAGGTATAATATTTGTTATGGGATCTTAATAAAAAACAATTATTTGTATTAGTTGTTTTATTTTATCAAAGAGTCTTGTAAGTTAATTAAACCGCGTGCTATAATTATAATATCATCTAGTATTTTAATAAAATTAAAATTTATACATGCATGTGGTTTTAGCATACAAAATTCTCGTAAACGACGTATTAGACGCTCTATATGTATCCTTATGCTGCCTATCTGTTTAGTTAACTTTGCATCATTTTTAGTCATTTTCACTCCACTTTCAACACTTGGAGGTCTTATCAATGTAACTCCTGACTTATGCAGATATTGTTCAACATGCTTGAAACCTCTATCTGCTAAAACACACATACCATCATCCATCATCCCTCCATGCAAGTTTTAACCACTTTCTCCGTTGTTCATTCATGGGAACTCTTACAAACAATTTGTTTGGTGTCATTACACTCGTGCTTTTACACTCAGGCACTACGCAATACTTATAAAACATGGAATTCATTTTTAAATTATTAAATGTAAAAAAAGAATTCACGTTCACGGTTTGTTTTGGTTTGGACGCACTGAATGACGTCATTGAAGACGCCATGACAGTTTAGAGCGTTTTCATGAAATATTCGAACAGGTTTTTTAAAAACCGTAAATAATTATGTTAGTGATTGATTATTGTAGAAATATTAACTTATTTCCGATATATATGTAAGAAAGAAAAGAATGAACCACTAATTACATTTTAGGACACAAGCCTATTCTGAATAATAGACGATGCATTAACTCTTTTGTTATATAAGAAGCTGGAATAAATATATATGAAGACTGACTAGTTAATATAAATTCTTTCTGCAGAATCATATTTTCTTTACATCCCTTTGATAATTAAGAATGGAATACATACATATATCTATGATACAAAACTACTGACCTTGTTCTAAGTTCAATTAAACATGCTAAATTTAATTTGGAATTTTCCGTCACTACTGATCTGTTTAATTCATTTCCGAAAATAATTCGGTTAGTTAATCAAAAGTAGTACGTATTTTTAACAAAAAAAAACGCTATTTTTAATACAGTAGAGTATATTTTCAATTGCTTAGTCGCGTAAAACTACCAGTCATCTTATTCGTTGCTAGGCAACTGAGGTAATGAAAATACTGTTATTTGTACCGTAAGAAACTAAATGAAGTAAATAAAATTTAAGAATATTACTGAGAAGGAAATGTGACGTTATAATTATAACATTACGGGGGATAAATAGATCGTTAGGAAATCGATTAACTAGTTATTAATCAGATCCCATAATAACGTTCATATTGCAATACAAAATGCAATAATGATTGCAAACAATACATAAAAAATATTTATTGAGATAAAATCAATACATTGATTTGTTTTATTACTTGTTCATGTATTTGTATCCTAAAAGATTAGTTTTACTTGATCATCTATTATGTACTTAATGATCTAGATTAAAGTCAAAAACTACATTAAAGGATATTGATAAAAGGTTTTATTTCCTATAATAGATACCTATGTAGTTTAATGTAGGTACTACTGTAGAATCCGAATCCATCACTAATCGCCATAGTAGTAGTATTTCTATATGTTTATTTATTATCTTTTTCCAGGAACCAATGACGACAATGTTCCTGGCCTTGCAAGGGGGCAAGTTCGATCATCCCAATCGATTGTTCTCTTCAATGGCGCTGTCATGGAAGAACTGTCAACGTGACACGTCGGACGTCAAGGTATTTTTTTATTTAATTATATGAACTTATATGTAAAGGTCTTGTAAATAAAACTATGTATAATAATCTTGTTTTATAAATTGAAATATATCTAGTAGGTATATATTTCTCAATGTAGGTGGTTTTTATAATGTTTATTAGCTCCCTACTACTTGGTATCTGTAGAAAGTTGATGGGACTGCTTCTAAGCATTACATCTTATTACTTGTATCTTTAAGAATTATTTCAAACTAAAGCTACACCTTATGCTAAATGACTAGATGTTTAAAGACATCGGTTTACACTCTAAAAGGATTTTATCACTTATCATTGGTACCCGAGTGTTAAGGTACATTAAGACAAAATGACATAAGAATTGATTCGCATACATAATAATCAATCAATGAATCAGCCTATGTCAGTCCACTGCTGGACGTAGGCCTCCCCAAGGGTACGCCACAAAACACGATCACTCATGGCCCTCAGCCAACCACTACCAGCGACATTTTTCGGGTCATCGGTCCATCTAGCAGGGAGACGTCCTACACTACGTTTACCGAGACGCGGTCGCCATTCGAGAACCGCTTTGATCCAAGGGTCGACGGATAAAATCCATAAACCAATACATAATAATATTACAATCAAAATCCAATTCGTATTATTGAAAGTACCTTCTTACTTCTACCAACCTAACAACTCATCATGCAATTCAGAATTTCACAGATATCCTTCTTTTAATTTCCCAGGAACTGATACCAGAGCTCTTCTTCTTGCCCGAAATGCTGGTAAACTCGGGCGGGTACCGGCTGGGCATCGCTGACTCTCCCTCCGGAGACGTGGTGCTGCCACCCTGGGCCTCTTCCGCTGAGGAGTTCGTGAGGATCCACCGGATGGCGCTGGAGTCGGAGTTTGTGAGCTGCCAGCTGCATCAGTGGATTGATCTCATCTTTGGGTACAAGCAACGAGGTAAGATGAAGAGGAAGATAGGATGTAAAGAGGTGTATGAAGGCATGTGTGAATGTATTTAGTACATACAAATTTTTATGGAAAGTTAAACCATGATTTTGATAGTTACCGGCTTGAATGACTTTTCTTGGTATATATAAAAGTCGTTCACGAATGAAAGTTATTTTGACAGTACTCATAGTAGCATATAATAAAATGATGAAATCATTTAGGCAATGGGATAGGAATCTGTTTCAAATTAACCGCATAACCACGACAAACAACAACCCACAAACTACCTCAAGGGCAGTTTGAACCCAATGTAATTTACGATAATCCAGCAAACTGACTGTAACTTTTTTAACTATTCTAAAACCAAAAGTAACTAAATAGCTATATTGAAGTCATATACACTCCCTAAGGAATTGACTGACAGCGCATTGAATGTAAATAATTAATTCACTCACTCATTCTTTTTACCCAGGTCCCGAAGCAGTCCGTGCCACTAACGTGTTCTACTACCTGACGTACGAGGGTGGAGTCAAACTGGATCAGATCACGGAACCCGTAACTCGAACAGCCATCGAAGACCAGATCAGGAGCTTTGGACAGACTCCTGCCCAGGTATGTAGTCATATAATAGGTGAATGAGAGGTTATGAGTAGAATTCCCATTGAGTTTTAGGGTAAATGATAAATGGTGGTACATTTTATATGTAGAATTTTGTAATTCAATTTAACACTTCGTGTGAGGTAAAATATTAAGAAAACCTGTCTAATTCTTGCTAAAGATGTTAGTTAATGTCTATATACGGCGAGATGCCGGTTAAGCAAAGACCATTGGAGAAAAGTAGAGTACAGAGTAGTCCTAATGTAAATATACTTGGAATATATCTCGTAGATTTCTTTCTCTTTCTCTATAGAAGGAGATATTATGTCACGTTCTGTCCACCCGAAAAGGATTAAAAGATATGATTTTCTAGTTACTTACATATAATTACTATTTTTTTACTCAATTTCAGTTACTAAATGAACCCCATCCGCCACGCGCCTCCGCCATGCACCTAGCGCCTTTGATGTTCGCCGCCGCTCCAGACGACGTGTGCGCGCGTCTCAAACTACCCTCAAACGCGGCGGTGGTCCACGTCTCTGCGAACACCTACCCGCAATTGGCTGCACCTGCTGTTATTACTGTAAGTGAATAAGAGATAGATTAATCTATTGGGCGACTCACTAAATAACTGTCAGTAATATTTCTTGTCATCCAAGACTGTTATAGTTATACTGAAAATGGCGGAGATGTAATTTCCCCAAGGTTTTGTCAAACAGAAAAGAGATTGTTGGATGCGAATGTAAAATAATGACAGGAGATATACCTTGGCTGGAACAGAATAAAAAATACTTACGTTCTAAGATTGATGCTAAAATTGATGCATGCTATGGGACATTCATGGTTTTCTTTCTGAATTATCCTAACAGAAAGATTAGGAATAAAATGAATCTATAAGGGTAGAAGCTAGCCATCAGTCACCAATTTCATCTCAGTATTGATGAGGCACTACATTTCCAGCATTCTATTCTTATAATATATCATTATACTCTCTAAACAAAAGAGAAAAATAAATAGGTTATAGAATGGAACCATTTTGCAGGTATCGTCAGCACGAGCTTTCGCAGCCCACCGTTGGGTCGGTGGTGGCTGCTGTCACATGGCAGGATCTACTCCCGCAGGGGGTAGACACGGAGACCATGCTAACCAGCACCCCATTGTTATGGACCCTGTATGGGGTGAGTAGTGTGTTATATAAGGTTTAAAATTTTATTGTATAAGTTAGCAACTGGTTATTAGAAGATAGTATGTTTAATGTTAAAGCCTATAAAGATAGATTATAAACTTTACCAGTATATCTTCCAATATGAATTACCTATCCGTTACGACTTTTATATGATAGGGTAGTCAGTTGACACGGGTTATCATTATTTTCAATCTTGACTTACCAAATCCTCGGATATTATAGATACTTCTATAGTTACCCTGTTCCAGTAGCTAATTTGTCTTATTAGATTAGTTATTTGATATCCGTATTAATTGCTGAATATCCAAACATAACGATTACACTAAGTATACATCCATACTTACCATATCGTATGTTTTGCGTTAAATAAATAGTGACGTCATATTCAGAGGTTAAACTAGCCAATGAGACGTGAGTAAATGAGAAAAGAAGTCACATTGACCAATTGCAGACAACCATTGTCGCATCTTATTGGTCTAATCGTAATGATGACGTGCCTATTTTCTTAATACGAATATAGCATAGCTATTTTATCTATACATCTATTTTATCTATATTTCTATACTTCCAGTGACAGGCGGAAACGCAACTTCCCGTCGGCAGTTAGGTGATAACTTCTCCCAGCGGGTGCGAGCGAAGGCCAACTGCTTCGTGACCACCGTGGACTCCAGGTTCCTGATTGCTGCCGGGTTCTGGGATAACAGCATCAGGGTGTTCTCTACTGAGACAGGTGAGTACATAAGGTCTTTAGGGCACTAATTAAAACATGTCTAGTCCCAATACAATGTCTACTAACTTTCCATACATACAGGCTATAATCCGTAATAGTTGGCCAGCCCACAGGCCGACATGCACTTCCTTAATTTCTTTAAGAGTGGACAAAACCGCGAGGACGGAACGACACTTTTAATTTGAAAATTGAAATAGTTTATTGATTGTGATGTTTTCTGTAACAATTGTAACAGGTTCCTAGACAATCGCCCAATATATTCCATTTACTACTGGTCCATCGTTCGCCCCCTACAACATACCGGAAAGATTGACCTAAAATTTTTACGTTCGAGAGACATTTTACATGATTTTTTAAGTTTACTAGCATGAGTTATTAAAGTTGTTGCCTCATAAGTCAACAAAATAATATTACTGATGATAATCAATTTTTTTTCCTAAAGTTTGTAAGTAAAACTCTCGTCTTTTGTCATGTAACCCCCCTTACATGAAGTTATTCTCATTCCAGCCAAGATAGTGCAGATCGTGTTCGGCCACTACGGCGTGGTGACGTGTGTGGCGCGCTCCGAATGCAACATCACGTCTGACTGCTACATCGCATCTGGCTCAGAGGACTGTACTGTGCTACTGTGGCACTGGTGAGTTAGTGATGTAATTGGAAAGATAGCGAGTACTTTGCACAGATTTATTGAAAGTAATTTAAGTAGTAAGGCTTGATACATTAGAGCAATGGCGACACGTAATGCACAGAGTTAAACATTCACAGAGTAAACATTCACAGACAAGTGAAGGAAGTAAAGAGAAAGAAGAATTGTAAATATTTCGCTTAAGTTTAACTATACAACAGTTAGGGTTGAGGGTTCAAGAGCGGATTAAGGGTCCAAAGGTCGTCCATTATTTAAGTCTCAGATCTAGAGAGAGGATTGGGCAATACATCGTATAACATAAAAGTGAATAGATTCAATTTCAGCATGTTTTTAGAAAGAATACACAAATTATTTGCATATATCAGTCCATTAAATATGGACAATGAAACATTATAATTATAGACTTTTCCTATGTTAATTACGTAGACTACTAGAAACGCATGCTAGCATAATTTAAGTGACACGAACATACGCATATTTAAAACCTTGATTGATTACCGGCTTTGACAAGCTTTTTTTTTAATTTTTTACTATGCCATTCACCACTAAGGTTAAGTCGGCTGAAGTACAAACACTGATGCCACGGCGTTTGAACTTCTTGTTATTCCATCGCCATGGTTACACCAACGCCGCTAGCCGCTACAACCGAAGAAAAACGAAATCTAAGCTCCAATTCTTCTCTTCCTTGTTATTCAGTTCGTTCCAGTTGAGGATCCAAATCTTATCCCAAAGCGAACATATTTAAGCCAGTTTGGCATCACATTAGACTAAATATTCAGCCGAAAATAATTATTTGTATTTTCAACTTTCACCGAGCTGCTGACTTTGTTGACGCACCATAGACGACTGTTTGACAAGCTTTGGCCACTTACACACGACTCTTGACATGATAAACTCATATGTATTCCAGGTCAGCTCGTCACGGCGGCATAGTGGGTGAGGGAGACGCGGCTGCCCCTCGAGTGGCGTTGACAGGCCACGACAGCCCAGTCAACGCGGTGCTGGTCTCCGCAGAACTCGGACTGGTTGTGTCTTCGTCTATCAGTGAGTATTTTGTACTATAGGTGTTATTTATTTAGTTATTGACTTATTTAGAGGCATTACAAGTACCAAGAAGAAAACATTTATTTATAAGTTGATATATTTGTTGTTTTATGATTTTGAGGGAGTTGTTAAAAGGGTCCAAAAAAGAGAAACTTTTGTAAATGGACTTGCAATTAGTTTGCTACCAACATAGACCAGGCTGTCAGTACGGGTGCAACTATTTATTTTAAATGGTGTAGGTACTTATCCAATGCTAATAATATACGGAACCCATTCCCTGTTGGATAAGTAGAAGAGGTAAATCCGGTAGGATTGAAATCTCCTCCAACAAAATATAAACTTGAATGTAATTTTAAACTTCTCCATGTTAAGTTTACGATACGTTTTTTACATTTTACGATAGTCAGAATCTTCATAATCATAACCTCAAACCCACAACCATTTTTCCCATCCCCAGATGGACCAGTCCTGATCCACACGACCTTCGGTGAGCTGGTGCGGTCGGTGAGCGGATCCGCTGGAGCGGTGTCTCCGTCGCAGCTGGCCCTGTCGCGAGAGGGCGTCCTGGTTGTAGGGTACGCGAAGGGACACGTCGCGGCTTACACCCTCAACGGACGCCCGCTCAGGCATGAGACCCATAATGATAATTTCCAGGTAAGATTATATAAAGCTAATTGAAAAGACTCGCGATTTATACTCATTTTAATAACTATGTAAGACCGGGTAATATCATGGAATTATATTCGCGTGGCGTAACTGTGTCTTCGGATAGTGTGAGTGTAGTGTGTCGTGCTATGCACAAAAATTGTGAGGGTAGACAGACATTAGCTGAGACTAGAGCTAGTCTTCCCGCGATCACGGCCTATGCAACTAGGTCGAAACGTCGGGCAAAATAAGGTAATCAGATATCTTTATAAATTTATCGTGATATGACCCGGTCTTACATAGTTAATATAATTAAAAACATACTAAAAACTGAACAGTATCTGTATACGATGGCATGCTTCACCTGACACGTTAGACACTGATTATCAGGCAAAAGGTTTGAAACCAAAATGCACAGTATATGACGCACACTCAATCCTTACTACCCGGAAAGGGTCTATAATTGTGACGCATAATTATGGTAATTAGTAAAAGTATAGGTATCTTTGTATGTATATGTATCTATATTAATAGGTTTGTATATGTATCTATTTTTAACAATCAATAATAAAACTATGACAAATTGATCTACACTTACATAGCGTCTTCAAAACTCATTGTTTCCTTGAATGTAGTCATTATATTTTTTGTGGTATTCCTTAAGGTTGCCAACCTACCGCAAGCGTAAGCGACTGACAGTGTCGTACATAAAAGTCACTACAGTACCTAATTATTTTCTGCATCCCTGTCTTACGATCTATAGTCATCCTTCACGAATATTTTTAACTAATAATAAGTGTATCACTACATAGTATAAAACAAAGTCGCTTTCTCTGTCCCTATGTCCCTTTGTATGCTTAAATCTTTGAAACTACACAACGGATTTTGATGCGGTTTTTTTTAATAGATATAGTGATTCAAGGGGAAGGTTTGTATGTATAATAACACCCATTAATTAGCCAGAAGTGCGAAGCCGGAGCGGGTCGCTAGTTTATTAATAAACTTTTCTCTATTCTATTCTATGTGTATATGTATATTCCCTGACCTATCAACCTACACCCCTACTTTGGCCGTTCCAGTGCCTTCTACTGTCCCGCTGCGGGGAGTACCTGGTCTGCGGGGGCGACGCGGGGGTGGTGGAGGTGTGGCGCGCCTTCACCCTGGCGCCGCTGTACGCGTTCCCCGCCACCGGCGCTGCGGTCACCAGTCTCGCGCTTAGTCATGACCAAAAGTGAGTAACATATATAACCATGTCTCTATACTAAGGCAAGCTTTTAACTGCATAAAGGTTTTTGTTATATTTAAGTGTTATATGTAGTAAATAAAGTGTTTTCTTTATTTCGTTTATATTCTATTAATAATAATAATTGGACATTATTACTCCAATTGAACTAGCCCCTTGGTAAGTTCATTTAAGTCTTGTGTTAAGGGTACTAGTTAACGTATATTTAAGAAATATATACTTATTATAGATAGATAAATACATATATAGTATATATAATATAAACTATCACCTATTTACTTTGCAATAAAATACATGTCAAAAATGCACCGAATACGTTGGTAAGGAAAAAAACATCGTCAAGAAAACATACTTGATCCCCGAACACGTAATAGTCAATGCTAGTAAAACGCGACACGGCTTACCACCTGTCACATTGAGTACGAGGTGTTGATAGAATTACTACCTCTGCAATTGCACTCACGGACGGACACGCAACCTCTGACGACCACGTTTGTCTTTCCATCTTAACGACTTGTAGCAAAGTTAGGGGTTTATAAAACCAATATATCTAATCAATGACTTCACAAGTCAGTTATAGAAAAGAAACTATCAGTAACCAAAAATTTTACAAAGTACAAGTCTTAGAACTTAGTTTGTATGGTCCTTTTTAGTAAAATTTACCTACTGCAGTTGGATCCCAGATCTTAAATGTGTTAATATGAATAGATATCAAGCTTTATCAATATTAAATGCACGCGGTATTGGGGTCATGCCTGTATAGGTCTGTACTTATTCGGATAACATACATACATACACATCACGCCTGATTCCCTGTAGAGGGGTAGGCAGAGATCACGGATCCCCATTTGTCCCGATCATGACAGACCACTTTCGCTTCATTGACACTCATACATCTTCTCATACACACTCGGCGGTAAATTAGGATAAATAAATCTTGATGGACCATGTTTGTTTCCAATTTCAGGTTCCTGCTAGCTGGTCTCGAAAATGGATCTCTGGTTGTGTTTCACATAGACTTCAACAGATGGCACCACGAGTACCAACAAAGATATTGAGGGTAGATGTAAGAACTAGGAAAATGGTTGCTTTTGTTATGAATTTGTAATATTGACTCGGTAAGGAGCCTGTGTAATTGTTGTAATTTTAACCTTATACATACGCGGTTAAGAGTTATAATCAATTATTTTTAGCTAATGTATTAAAATTTATTGTGGTAAGCGTAGTAATACTGGGTCGAAATTTTTATTGTTTATTTAATTAAATGTATTTATATGAATTGTTATTGATTTATTAAGAGGAAAATTAGTTACATAAGTTATTATAGTACGCACTTAAATGAATTTAGAATTGTACTTAAATATTTATTTGTAATCCATTATTTTGCTCACATATATTGTATTATTTGTACTTAAACAAATCATATGCTTCGACATTCCATTTTTAAGGTATTTTTATTGTTTGTAACGTGTGATTGAATCACGAGATGGCTCTATGAGTCAATGTAAAGTCGCAATTATTTTAACTAGTAGACAAGGATAAAAGAGTATGGATTTCTTTTGCTTTAATTATCACTTACGACTATGTTAACTATTTACTTATATTATGTTAAGTAAACTACATTTGCAAAATAACACCACCGACTTGTCATAATACTAAACGGTTTATCATTTTTGGTTTTATATTATTATTATATAGATTAGGCAAATTTAAGATTAAAAGTCAGTCAGAACTAATTCATTTATGTGAGAGTTTCTAAAAAAGACGTGTGTATTTATACTTAAATTGTCAGATTTAAATTAATAATGACTGACGTTTATTTTGACATTATAATCTTACATTCCATTAATACATGACAGGTCGGTTAAATATAAAAAGAATGTGCCATCATTTTACCTTTGAAATTGTCCCAAAAATATATTATATAACCACATTAAATGCTTTATAATATGGCAATGAAATAAGAAATGAATTTAATGAGATTCTTAAAATATTTATAAGGTCTCAAAGTTTTTTTTATTATTAACACTACTATGTACTTAACACCTTCAAAATTCACTTATAAATCTTACTGTCTACCCTTCAGAACAGGTAATAGTCATTGAAATAGTCTTTGATATATAGACCCCAATATGATAATGATAGTAAGTGATATTAGGGTGTAATATTTTCGCCCATTCTGTGTTTCTTTTAAAAGACATAAAAGTACTCTGTGATTTATCCCCAAGAGTTATTATATTACACACTCTGTGGTTGCATTTGTACTTATTTTTTTTAATATTTTTGGCTTTGTATGTTTGACCCTATTGTCAGTGCAATATTATTATTGAACCGTCCATTTTAACACTTATTATGTTCCTTTTTTCAGTATTTAATTTTTATTCTGTATTATTTACTTCTTACGGTGATGGTTGTACTTAATTGTGTGTTTTTATTCCTTCCTGTACTTAATTATTGATTAAATATTTTGTTTTGCAATAAATTTGTGGTTACCTATTTTATTTTGGTTTTTATTTTTTCTTTTATCCTAAGAAATTAAATAATAGTTAATAAGCAAATAAAAGTGACTCACAATTTCAATAGATGGCAGTATAAGTTACTTTTACCTTTGAAATGTAATTAGGTGTGTGTGCCAAAGTAGATACAGGATAAATAGTGCTTATGCAGAGTTACCTAGGCAAACATTAGGTTTCAATTCATATAATAGCAATTTAGATACTATAAAAAACCTATAGGTAAATAAATATATTGTCATCTTTACAGTTAAAACGGCAAAAATAAACAAGATAATAGTCAACTTTGTGAATATTACCATGTATAATGTTTGTGTCGATGATAGTTAGTCCGACGGTTTAGTTCATGATTTAAATTTAAGCATGGTAATAACTTAGTTTTCTGTCGTTATAACCCTTAGACATTATAATTTTGGATGTTATATGAATATTATGAAGTAAATAAAAATTAGCACCTACAACAGCGCCGTGAAAGAAGCGTCTGTGACGAGACGTCATCAAAAACAAAAGCGACTAAAAAATAGATTCAAACTACACTCGAAAACAAAGAAAGAGATCGTTGACAGATTATAAAGAAGAAGAATAATATAGAAACTACTCCTCCACATTACATTTTATAGATTAAATCTCATTTTCATTGTAATTGCGTAAAATGATAAATAGTGGAACAGTAGGCAAGCTTTTTGTACTTATTTTCATTCATGAGCCTTGAATACACGCTTGGGCACAGCCAAGCACCACTTTCTGCTATTCGCAAGCTAATCTGTCCATTAAAATAATAATAAAATTAATAAATATGTAAGTTTAATTTATAGCACATAATTCGTGTGTAAGAGCATTTGTAAATATTATGTATCCGTCACATTGTCCAGTAATTATTAGGCTGTTAATACACATTGATGTTGTCATTCCATTTAGCTACTTAGAAGAATGCAATGAAATTAATAATTATAGAAATGTCATAGTGTAGTAATCGCTTAGACATTTTAGTATATTTTTCAAATACCTACTTTATATTTTAGTGCCACAAAATTGTTTAGAAGGGAATGACATTCTGATCAGTATCATATATTTGAGGATCAAGATCTGGTTTTAGAATTAACGTTATTTTTAAACTGCTTCATATCTAGTACACGCCCATACATTCAACACCCGAATAATACATTTTATGAAGTCTACACTTTGTGGTGTTTTTAAAAACTAATTTCTGTATGCGAAGACTTAGATTCCCATAGCAAAGACTTGAATTATTTATTTATAAACATCGCTTTATAGTTACAGAATTTTCTAATAGTATAGAAGAAATAGCAATGCCACTCTAGCTAATCTTAGAATTGTCTAATACTGTTGTTGTGAATTACATGCTCTGTTATTTTACATGACGTGTTCTGCTAATTTCATTGAATTGTTTGTACTTAAGAAACTGTCAATAAAGTGCATTATACATGAATTACTTTGTTATTTCATTCACGTTTATGCCGCAGTAAGCCTTACCTTCTATCTTTGAATACATACATACTCGTTATGTTGTTACATGCATTGTACGGATGTTGTAAAACGTTGTGGAATAGGCTGGTCACTAGCTAAAAGAATTAAAAATTCTCTATAATGCGTTTATGTATTGAAATGCAATGAGAATTACTATGGCCACATTACTATAGAGAGTCTTAAAGAAGTGCATAGTACGAGAAAACTAGATTCCATACAACCATAAACAAACAATTTCATGATTATTAACCCTTGCTCTATAGTCAGTCACCTGAACCCACAGTTTTCAGATAGAGTACCCGCCACATAAGGTGGCAGTAGCCAAACTTGGAACTAAATTTGACGTTTCCGCCATTGCGTGTTATTTTGTATGAAAGGTAAATTTAGTATTACCAGCGTTGTGTTTTTTGCCCACTCTTTGTAATTTTTATGTTTGTTAAGGGTGATTATAATAAATTGATTTCTGGAGTTTCTTGTTAGTTCTTCTCCAAGGGTCTCCGCTGAACTTCTTCTTCTCAATCGTTACGCTCTTATCAGAGCGGTCGTGGTCTTCATGACGTGGCATCTTGAGCAGCCGAAATGGTTGGTGAACTAACCTCGGTAAAAATATGTAAAGACAATGCTCAGTGCCATGTTTGAAATAGTTTTTTTACATACATACATACACATCACGCCTGATTCCCTGTAGAGGGGTAGGCAGAGATCACGGATCCCCATTTGTCCCGATCCTGACAGACCACTTTCGCTTCATTGACATTCATACATTCTCTAATACACTCTCGGCGGTTATAGGTACTCCTAACGTCACCTTTTTTCAATATAGCGTCTATCTGACTGTTACATATATGTCTTATTAGGCCGGCCCCTACGTAACCGCCCTTCCACTTCACTCATATATATTCCTTTTGTCAATATATAGTTTTTTTAATTTGTACTTAGATCATAAAATAACTTTCAAAGAGAGCTTATGATAGGGCCTATTTTGAATAAAAATATTTTGACTTTTGACTTTGGTATATTAATTTGTTTTATTTGAGTTTATAGCTCTGCAACCAAAGATCGTTACAAATGAAACCTCAATATAATGTATCGAGCCGTATGGCACAGTGAGTGCTAGTTTTGGCGTGTTTACTGGCAACACTGGATTACGCGACTGTGGCGACGCCTCCAACTGCCACCTTATGTGGCGGGTACTCTAGTCAGCACTCAATGTAACAGTCAGTAAAGCCGTGCCGCCATTTACAAGCAGAGACTATTATCTGTTCTGAGGGATAGGTTTCATCATGTTGTTTTCCCTCACTGTAGTTGTTGGTGCATTGGGCAAATGTATTTTTAGTCCGAAATATACATCGAAAATCATTATACTTTATTTCAATTGTTACTCGCTCCAGCGTTTGAACTCAGTACCCTTGGATTGATACGAAGCAAATCTTTAACGTCTGGGCTACACTAAATACTGTACCGACCCTAAGCATTCATACAAAGTACCTACATTGAATATTTATACGTCGTTTCTTGTCATGCCTAATGCATATGAGTATTTTGACAATTTTAAAATCTCAAGTTAATAGAAAACTTTATTTTCATTGGTACAATGTGCTCAGGCGGGATTCGAAGCCGACTAGAGATCGCGCCACATAAGGTGGCAGTTGGAGGCGTCGCCACAGTCGCGTAATTCAGTGTTACCAGTAAACACGCCAAAACTAGCACTCACTGTGCCATACGGCTCGATACATTATAGATTTCATTTGTAACGGTCTTTGGTTGCAGAGCTATAAACTTAAATAAAAAAATTAATATATCAAAGTCAAAAGATGTTTATTTAAAATAGGCCCTATCACGAGCTCTCTTTGAAAGTTATTTTATGATCTAAGTATAAATTAAAAAAACTATTTCAAACATGATTAATAATTAACAGGACTTATCCTTCTTATTATACAGGTGGCGCATTCAAAACGGTCAGTATGGGAAAGTCTGAAACTATAAGAGATACGAAGATTTGTTCTTAGGAACCATGTCACCGATTTTAATAAAAAGAAAAACTGCATTCAAACTTTATTTGTAAAAGCAACTGTATCCAGTACGGGAATCGAACCCGGTTGCTTTGAAACAATAAACTTGCCCTTTTAACTTTTTCATTTTAAATATTGATTGTGTAGGTCTTAAACTGTAAATGTCTCTTTGAAACAGGGTGTCGAAAATGAATAAAATGCTTTGTTTTGGCATACTTTAGTTTATCATAGTAGTTTAAATACTTAATTAATTAAATACTTAGTTAATAATCTTCGTATCTCTTATAGTTTCAGACTTTCCCATACTGACCGTTTTGAATGCGCCACCCTGTATATTACATATATTATGTGTTCCTTCACTCTGCCCGCAATAGACCGTTTAGTCTGTCCGACGTAGGATTTCCCACAGCTGCAATCAATCTTATACACACCCTTATCACAGATAATATAATACTACAGTATACAGCCCTTACATCTTATATCATGAGTATAAATCGCGAATCTCTTAAAACTATTATTTCAAACATGGCACCGAGCATTGTCTTTACATATTTTTTACCGAGGTTAGTTCAGCGGAGACCCTAGCTTGGAGAAGAACTAAGAAGAAAATCCGGAAATCAATTTATTATAATCACCCTTAACAAACATAAAAATTACAAAGAGTGAGCAAAAAACGCAACGCTGGTAATACTAAATTTACCTTTCATACAAAATAACACGCAGTGGCGGAAACGTCAAATTTAGTTCCAAGTTCGCTGACTGCCAACTTATGTGGCGCGATCTCTATGTAAAATTAAGCACCCAGCCAGCACACACAGTGGAATGTGTTTTTTTTTAATTCTTTAATATGCCATTCACCACTAAGGTTGTGTCGGCGTTTACATATGTTTAAAACAACAAAATTAAAGATTTACTTAATAAAAACAAAAAACGTGTTCACGACCATTATCCCTTGCGGGATAGTCAGAGGTTCAGGTGTCCATCTCCGCAATTGCGAAGGTAGTAATTCTATGGCCACCTCGAACCCACATGTTGACCAGATAGTCAGTACTCAATGTGACAGGTGGTAAGCCATGTCGCTATTTACAAGCACTAACTATTACCTGTTCGGGGAACAGGTAGGTTTCCTCACGATGTTTTACCCTCACCGTAGTATTCGACGCATTTCGTAAATGTATATTTGTTACGAAAATGTACATAGAAATTTATTAAACTTCATTTCCATTGGTCAAGCTCAAGCGGGATTTAAACCCTGATACAGAGTCAAGCGCCAAACAACTGAGCAACGTCGAATTAAAAAAACTTGGTGGATTTTAATCTTTTTTACTTAAAGATTTAATGTAAGTATAGAATAAAAAAGTAAACGTAACTAAAGTATCTTTCAATAGTGTTTTTGCTTATAGTAATTATAGACTTTTAGTCCATTTCAATTAATTTAACTCAGTAATTTCTTTTTTCTACTCAAAACAATATTTTAATTTTATTATTTACCTGAATGTATGTATAAAATCTATCTTCTTTTATATCATACGTTGGCCGTCGTTGTTGGTTAATGCTTCCAGCAAATGTCAAACAGCTCTCAACATCATTCAACTTTCAATGTCACAATTGCTGAATACTGCATAACCTAAACAAAAGTCGAGAAACTTCCGACTCGTACGTAAACATATTTATTTTTCAAGTTTTAAGTCAAATTATTACACAAAATGGTCAAAATCGCTTTACAAATAAAGGCGAACCTAGAATGTATAGAAAAGTTATATACAAACCATCCTCATTACCAGTGGTTCCTCAAATTAAAGTGTGGTAGTTGCGGTGAAGTTACTGAAAAGTTTCACGATTTGACTGAAGATGAAAAAGTTCCTTTAAAACACGCCAGGAGTGAAACAAACCTTCTGATTAAATGTAAACTTTGTTCCAGAGAAAATACCATTGATGTTATAGAAGGAAGCAATGGTAAATAGTACCTAAGTAATATATACTTTATATTGTCTTCATAAAGTCCTTTTACCATTATAAATCTTTGCTGCATCAAATGTGCCCTTTAGTTCTGTTTATTATGTTAATTTACAGTAAAAAACATAGAGTTTTGAGAAAATAATTTCCTAAATTATAACAAAACACATGTATTGCAAGAGTTAGCTTTTAATGGTATACATTGACTGTTAGGTTAGAAGGTAATCTAGTCCTTTTCTGTTCTCAATACAAAAATACCCAAATTATATATCTCTGTTTGCAACAAATAGTCAGTACTTGGATTTGCAGGGCTATTCACAAACTTTTTTCTCTTAGATTGACCTAGAACTCGCTACTATTAAATATTAAAATATTTTCTTATTATTAAAATTGTGACTGAAACAAAACTTGACTATTAACTTGTACTACTGTAATATATAGGACATATTAACTCATTCAGAGCCAACGCCACGCCTCGCGTGTCCATGAAAATTCTACTCGCCACGCCGCGGACACGCCTCGCGTGGCCATAAGTTTTCGATTATATCTCGAAAAATACATGAAAAAATTTAATAAGAATTTTTGTACATGGTATTTACCACACGAATAACCATATATTCACGTGGTTTCTACTTTGAAAGAAGTTATGTTTATACTAAAAACAAATACCTTGTGGGATGCCAAGAACACGCGACGCGTGTCCACTTTGAGTATGCGACCAGAGGTTCTTAAAGTTTGTGTAACTTTCCATCAAACTCACTACGTTAGCTTGTTTATTATAATATTAGAACTTACACAATAATATGTTTCTGAGTGATTTTAGTCTATAGATGAGTAAATAATTTATATACTATACAAACAAAAAAAATATTATAAATTTAATAATATATAAGTGAGTTTGAGAATCACATCATATTTAATTTACCTATTTACCAAAATATCCATATTCCGCCATAATTCCTGGTTTAAAATCACTATACTGTTGCCACAACCTTATCTCTTTCGTTGCACAAACAGAGCTAAGGAAATAAACTACCACAATGTATTATTAATGTATTTAGAAACATTAAACTTGCAGCAGAGCCAGTCCATTTTTTCTTAGTCCCAGAGCCGCGGACACGCCTCGCGTGTTCATGACCGTTTGTATGGCGGCTCCGCTAGTAAGAAGAGAAATGGCGCGGCGTCGAATGAGTTAAACTAAAACAAAGTAAAACAGTACAATGTTTTCATTTTATATTCTTTTTTTATTATATTCTTTGCTTTTCTTGTTACAGATGCTTATACGTCTGATTCAAATAATAAATTCAAAACGATAGTACTATTTGACTGTAGAGGGATAGAGCCAGTTGATTTTGAACCTAAATCAGGATGGATTGCTGAGTCAGAGGAGAATGGTGAGTAGTTTTAAGACTGCTTATGTATATGCTAATTAAGTTTTCTTAAAGTCCATATAATTTTATTCATGTGGTTTAAGGAGAGAATATTTGATTCCATTTATTTATAATGAATTGACTTTGCTAGTTCCAGTTTCCAGATGCATGTACCTTTATTTCTTTATGATTATCCAAAGTTCACTTATCAATTTTCAATATTGCAGAGTAAATAATATAAAAAGTTGCTTTCCTTTTATATTATTAAATGTGTATTGATGTATTTATTATATAATTTATCTATAATAAGACAAAATTTCTTAAATATACATTAACTACTACCCTTAACACAAATGTTAATTTAACTTACCAAGTGACTAGTTCAAGACACAATATAACTTTAGTTTGTCCTCTTCCATACGAATATTATCTCCTCAATTATTATCTGTATTATCACTGTTCATCAATATTATTTCTCTCATTTCAGGTAGTAAATTTACAGACGTAGATCTATCAGAGAAAGAGTGGGCGGATTATGATGAGAAAAACCAGACTTCAGTAGGGGTGTATGAGATGGAATGGCAGTTTATCAAAGTTAAATAGTTGCTCCTAGTGTAAGAGAGAAGACTGGCATTTAATTTGGGTTTACATGGTTCTTGATGTGTTGAGCCGAGACAATTATACACTGACACTATATAAACAAAACTAGGGAATGGTTATATGATTCATCTATTAGTTTTTCAATTAGATTACATTGTCGCATAAACTTTGTCCTGTTTCCTTGTAAATGAAATAAAAATCGCAAATTTCTCAGAAATATTAGAATATCTGCTAGAGAGGTAACCTGATTAAGTTGATCTCTCTTTTCATATAACAAGATATAATATATCCTAAATGATGTCTTCATTTCATAGTCTTTTTGTAAATAAATTATGGAATCATATTTCAAATAATTTGTATAGTTGGGTCTGATCTGTCATGTCACAATACGTTGATTGTAAATCCAGCATAAAGTTATTTATAGTAATTGTGTTCATTATACTAATATAAAAAAAAAACAAGCACTGTTTTATTCGTTTATACCAAACTTCACGAGTAACAAACGCATTCACGACTAACCCTTGCAATCAGGGTAGTCAGAGATTCAGATGTCCATCTCTACAATAGCGAAGGTAGTTATTCTATGGCCACCTCGAGCCCACGTGTTGACCAAATAGTCAGTTATAGATAGTGTCGCCATTTGCAAGCACTTTCAATTACCTACTCGATGTACAAGTAGGTTTCCTCATTTTGCTCCGCCTCACTTTATTAGAATTGTGCGTAATCTATTGGGTGATGCAACTTGTCACCAAAATTTTATATTAATGACAATGACCGAGAACAACTCATACGGAGACCTACCTGCTCGAGAGAGGCAATAATCAGTGTCAGTGAATAGCGTTATAAAGTGCTGCGAGTTAAATTAAATCCAGTTTTTTTATATTAGGTCACTCTTGAGATCCAGAGTATCTTCAGTCAGTCAGTGTGAAGGTCAATGCTAGGATTTAACTCTTTCTATTACTCAAAACTTGTCATTTAGCGTAATTCCTATCTTAATTGCGTGCGTTTTTATAATACATATGTATGTATACACTTGAAGACCGTAACGCAAAAGGTTAACATAACCAACTCAACAACTTCTAAATAGTTGTAATTAAATATAATCTACGGTGACAATAACTTTCAACATAAGTACCCCACGTGATAAGTGGAGTTCCATCTCACCCTGTAGAGATGTTGACTATTATCTAATGGAATCCATTATGATGTTATGTTAACCGTAGAAATTAAGTATTATACGAATTTAGTTAATACGTAAACTATTTAACGTCAATACTAAACAGAAACCTTAAACGATATATACAAGTTAAACAGGGGAGAATATATTTTATTTACTATGTGAGACCGGGTCGTTTCACGATAAATTAATAAAGATATAAATACTTTTATTTTACCCGACGTTTCGACCCAGTTGCTTAGGCCGTGGTCGTGGGAAGATTCTATAACTAGGTGAAACGACGAAAATGAGTATAAATCGCGATTGTTTAAAAATTACTAGGGTAGAATATAGCTACTAACTCTTCTAGAGTAATCTAATAGTAAGAGATTCAATCTCCGTTTCGAGCGCGTACCAATGGTAATTAAGGAACCAGTGACTGAGTGTGCATGCTTCGCTCAACTCAAGTGTGAATGTGGTAGCGGAAATTTTAGTACCTTCCGCTTGTTAATTAGTTTGGTCAGTGTCGTGAGTTCGACGGTTTACACGAAGCATTTCACTCGGCGTTACCGCATTACTAAGGTTTTGTTGTACATATATAAGTAAAAAAATATAGGAAATGAATTATATGAATTCATAATGCAACACATACCTGGGATGTAAACACATTGGTAACTAGTTTTCTTTCTAGTATGTCGGAAGAATCGACAAAGAAACTAAGAGTCTGTAGAATCCACTGAATGCATGTATGCCTGTGATAAATAATGTAACAAATTAATATTACCGAAAATCTAAATACCTACCAAGGTATTTATTAATTACACACGAACATTAAATATATGAACCTCCACTCTTGTCCAACTGTTTTAAGAATCTCTCATATAATTTATTTAGAACCTCAAAGAAACGATTACACCTCCTAAATCACTTTTTCACATAATATTTATTCTATGGGTAGTACTATATTATCTGTGCTATGGGGTTACGTTCTCCAATGTAATTTTTTAGCATGAATATTTTTGTTGTGATGTTATATGGAACATTAGTGACAGGTTTCTAGTCCATCGCCAAATTGATTTCATTTACCCCCAGTCCCTTAGTCGACTCTTATGACATGCTGGGAAGAACGGCAGCTAGTTCGCATTCTTTTGCGTCCCAACTAGCACGGGAGATAATGACTATTATTATTTTCCGATTTTATTTGAAAATATTATACCATATAGTGAATTACATTAATGTACAGAATCTAGAATAATTATTATTTGATATTATTGTGTTGGGGTAACTGTAAAGATGTCAAATTCAATGTATTAATAAATATTTATATGAGTATACGGCGATGCCTATTAATATCTAGCAACCACACCCAGTAAGTTACTCTGCATAATAAATTATGTCTTGTACTCTTCGAGGCTAAGTTATATTTCCTTTTCAATATTAAAATTAGGTGAATATGATATAAACTGGCGGATCTAAGAACTGAATATGATATTGTATCATTCATATATAGATTCGTAAAATAAACATGTTAAAAGTTATTTACTTCGAAAAACTTCAACGATAACGTGCATTATCCGCACCTTCAAAACACATAATAGTCACAAATATAATTTATAATTAATTTAAGAATAACTGATTTTAAGCTTAATATTTACTAAATATTAGACACATTTACTGTAATTCTTTTAGTGTTATAAATTAAGTTTTTGCAAGGAACGGATCCGTTTTAGTGTCGAGTAGCAGCAATGATCTTTATCTTTAGTTATCCAAACTGTCTAACAGTTATTTGTACTCCACGTATATGTAGTAAGACTCTTACGTTAACACCAGTTTATACGTTAGCTGACTGGATAAATGATAAATCTTTCTTTTATATAATATCTCAATTTCCTGTTTTAGTATGATACAACTTTCATATATACCTATGTATAAAATAACCATTAGTACGAGTAATATAAGTAAAATAGGTGCATAATAATATCGCACGAAATGGTGTATGAAATTTTATCAAAATTACCATCAGGAATTACGAAATTATTTCTATGTATGTTTATTTATTTATTTTGTTTTCGTAACATGAGGTTTGATCAAATATTATACACAAATGATAGTTGAGTAAAATTTCTCCAGCATTATGTTTTTATAAAGAGCGAATGAGTTTCAGGGACACAAAATAAAATAACCACCAAAGTATCACAGCATTCATTTACTTCACAATACACGACAACACATGTCAACGAGCAAACACACACATAACTTAACTTAGGAGTTAGTACATAAATAATTCTATTTACAGGGAGTATCAATTTAAATTAACTACTAACAGTCGTGGAGGACAATGGGGCCGATTCCGTGGTAGATGGATGGTCGGATCTGGAGACGTGACCATAGTTACCGTGTACCGTTACCGTATGAGTAGGCGTAATGGTAACGGTAGGAGCTCCCGGCGTGGCATTAGGATCGTCCACAGCTTGGAACACGATCGGCATGGTATACGGTACGGGCACTTTTACCGGTACAGGTACTTTTACTGGAACAGGTACCTTTTTCTCAACCGGGTACGGCTGGGGTATGTAAACTGGTACCCGTTTCTCAACTTCCACTCGTTGGGGTACGTAAACTCTAAATGGTACGGGTACTTTCTTTTCCACTTCGACCGGGTAAGGTACCCTTTTCTCCACCTGTACCGGAACTGGATGCGGTACTTGGACCGGGTACGGCTGGGGTACGGGCACTTGGACGTGAACGTGTTTCACAACTTCTACGGGTTCTGGTACTTTAACCGGGTACGGGATCCGTTTCTCTACCGGGTATGGTTGGGGTACGTAAACCTTCACTGGCACCGGAACGGGGACTTCCTTCTCCACCGTCACCTGGTATGGCACCGGCCTGTCTACTGGTACCTCAACACGGACGTGCACCGGTACCCTTTTCTCTACAGGAACTTGCTTCACTACTGGAACGTGTCGGACTACAGGGAAGGGGCGCGGCACGTACTCCTTCTCAATCACCTTGACTGGTACAGGATGCGGTACTCGCACTTCCACCGGGTAGGGTACATGCTTTTCAACCGGAACCGGGTAAGGAACCTTCTTCTCAACCTGGACAGGCACCGGCACCGCCACCCTCTTCTCCACTGGGACGGGGTACGGCTTCGGAACCTCCACTTTGACGGGCACTTTCACCTCCTTCTTGACTGTCTTCACGTATCTGTGGTGATGGTGATGATGATGATGCTTAACTCTAGTGATTCTCGCCGGATACATGCGCGGCCTGCGTCGGTAGTACGAGCGCGTCGCCTCAGAGAGGATGTCCTCCGCGAAGGGGCCGCCAGGTCTCGCGCTGTAACCAGAATAAGACGGTCTCAGTTTACGTTGGTTGCGCACCAATGTGATGCGGCTCTTGTGATTGGCGGTGTTTTTGGTTAAGGGCACTAGCCCGTAAGATTGCATGTAAAGTACCCGGTCATTGGATGGCGCGCCGACGTAGCTCTGGAAGGAGTCCGAGCGGCGAGCGAACTGCGACGCGCGCCGAATGCCCGACGAGGGGCGCGGCGGGGCCGGGAAGTGCGACGGCACGATGGGCACCCAGTCGTTCGCTTCCATGGTGATGTTCTGGGCGGGCGTGGGCCGCGTGCGGTGGCTGGGCTTGCGGGTCACGCGCCGGTACACCCGCGAGGTGCTCTCCGCCGCCGGGGCGCTGGTGCTGCTCTTGGTGACGTAGCGCACGCGCATGAAGCTCGCCGAAGCGCCGTCCTCAATGTCGTCTGTCTTTGTGGAGTTCGATGTGGTGTCTTGCGATGTTGTTTTGTTTTGTGGGACCCCGTTCATCTTGTCCAAGATGTGTTTCGGCCAGATCCTCTTGTTTCTGAGGGGCTTGGGTGTGGTGGTCGTGCTGGTGCTCGTGATGTTCGTGTTGTGTGCTTGTTTCGGAGGTCGTATCACTTCAAGTCGTATCCCGTTGATCGTTTGAACGGGAATACTGAATTTGGGACTTCCGGCGGTCACTATGGAAGGCTTCCCGGTGGAGGCGGCGAACGTGAGCGGCTGCGGAGCCACGTGGATGGGCTTCGAGAACGCCCCCGCCTTCACCGGGACCACCTTTTGGTATTTGTAAACGGAATTTGGATGCCCGGGCGATGGTGGGCCCGGGTTGCCGAAGTAGGGCCGCGCGGGCACCTTCTTGACAACCAAGTAAGGGCGTGTCATGTCGAAGAATTTCGGTTGTTTAGTATGGTGTGGTGTTACCGGGAATGGTTTGAACGGGGGCACAGGCTCCGGCCTGCGGGGGGCTGCTGTGGTGTGGTTTGCTACGGGTGTGGATGCGTGTGGGCTGTCGACGATGGTGACGGCGCGGCTCTTGGCCTCCTCGGCCACCTGGTCCTGCAGCAGCAGGCTGTCCGCCAGCGCCACCCCCACCACTACAGCGACGACCGCGATCGTCTGCGAAAAACATACAACAATCAGTAAGAAACAAGTTAGGCTAATATCCAAAACATATTATAAATGAACATTGGTTAATCAATGTAACAGGGTTTTTTGAGAGTTTATGCAAAATGTGTTAATGCAAGTCTACATTAATTTAAATTAATGAAGCGGGAGTTGGTCAGGCATTCGTGATTGAAAGCAAAAGTTTCCTAATGTTTCATTCATGATTTACTCTCTCGCATATACGTAAGTGTGCTGCAGATAATCCAACTCTTATTAACTAGCAGTCTCTATATGTGTGAGCAACGACGTAGAGATGCAACATAGAGTTTACTTAGTGAAGACATCAACGCACATTTGCAAAGACTTCAACGCGCAACAAAATTGTAGTCTCTACGAGCCTACACACATTAAAGCGACAACAAGAGTTGAAATATGTGTTCGTAGTTATTTATGTGCGTGCAACACTCCGTATCAGCATTTTGCAGTTAGTTGGAAAAGTATTTGTGACACGCAACCGTCATCGCTTCCTTAGTTTTAAAACCGACAGCTCTTTTTATTTTGTTAACAGTTTCAATTAATATAGCGTGTCGCATAGCTTTGCTTTACCTCCTCAATCATTACTGCATTAAAGTCAATTTATTATGTGCGTTAAGTGCTTATTTAGAACATTTGAGGTTGCTTCATGAATTTTCATCGAATGGCAATTGGTGTCGATAATGCAGGCAAACAGTGGTAATAACACAAATTAAAGAATGACATAAGTAGCGCACTTCAGATGAATGACCTCATACCAGAATCAAAAGTATGGAGTGATTTTGACATTATTACATAAAACCGTAAATATGTATTTCTTTTAATGTGACAAAAATACATTTCTACATATCTATCTACATATTACTATATTTATATCTATTACTACAAAATAACTATCCTTTTGGAAAATTATTATATTCATTTGATAATTTACTCTCGAGTTAATATCAATGCGATACTTATAAAAATAAATTAAAACACTTTAATTAATCATAATTTAGTTAACACTATAATTAAACACACATCTTAGTGAGAAAAGCTACACAATTAGGAGCTACGCTTTTTCACTAGCAAATTATACACATTTTACATATAGTAATTTTTATTCTTACACATTGGAATCACAAGATAACAGTAATTATAAAAAGTATATGCTAAGTTTAAGTCCCGTGAGATTTGGTAGAGACTGAAATATCAATTTATAAAAACAGTAAGGAACTTATTAATAAGCTTAACATTACGTTTAACTGATTTGCATACTTCAAAAAACTAAAAGTATTGACAAACAAATGTTCGGCAAATCTCATTAATCAATGTACGTAATAATATTGTCATATATAAACACGTCCATAATATTGTGAATTGTTAATGGATGTTCAGGAAATGACAATGTTGATTATAGTTAACACAACTTTATGCTAAAAAAATTGTTATTATTATTGTTAACGTATTGTTCTATCCATAATTAAGTTTACTTTGATAAATAATACGTCAACTATGTGCATATGTGCATGTTAATGATTAAAGGAATATTTGTTATGTTTGTTTGTTAAACATTAAGTAAAATTTCAGCAAACCTTAAATAATACAAAAATTCACACCAACAATACTGAATTGTACACCAAAATAGCATAATCTCAACCCAAACCTAACCTTTACTGTACCAAGAGCTACATTTTTGGTGTACATTTGAATATTTTTAATGTGCATTAAAATATTCCCAAAAACATTATCATGCTTGTACAATACAAATTAGAATAATCGTTTTTAATAAACATCATATAAATATTGTTATAACCTAATTCAGTAACATAATTTTTGAAGCTGTCCTAAGAATTACAAAATTACTTAGGTCATAATATGTAGTCACTAAGTGCCTAATCTATCCGGTATAGATAATCATCGTGAAGTGTATATGTATAACATGTATATAACGACTGTTGATCCTTACTGGGCAGTCAGAGACTTTAGTAACTACGCGTATAAATAAATATATATAACTAGTAGCTTACAATCAGATATAAGCATGCATAAATTGAGGGCAATAAACACTTAAGTAGCAGAAATTGGAATAATATGTAAAAAATATTGTACCGATCGATTAAAAATCATAATGAAATGCGGGTACTTCTGAGTTGAATTTGGGTTTCCGCGCTTTGTGGTGACATGAGTGAGTGTCTTTATAACTACGTACGTATTCTTCTAAGTATACTAAGTAAACCATACCTAAAGTTTCAGATGTCGTAGAGGCGATTAAGGGACAAGTGATCTACTTAAGAATTTTAGGCTAAACTGGTTACCAATACAAATATTCTTAATTTCCTTAAGATCATATATGTGTTCAAACATACAATATGTTAATTGCATGCTTATTCACCTATAGAGATGCAGGCAGAATGAAAAATTGTTATTTTAATCTCACCTCTATGAACTATAGAGAATAGTAACATATACTGAATAAAATGCGTACATATAAAAATAATATAGACATCAATACCAACCAATTTTGTAATATGCTATGCAAGTGTACATACTTTGTGCGCGTGACAAATTTCACTATCCAACATGCATGATAGAGTCTTTATTATACGTTTACGTACAATCACGGCCAAGTTTTAGTTAATTATCTACGTTAAATTTAACGTTTACGTGAACGGGTAAACAAACTTTTTAAATAATTATTTACTTTAGTATTTAGAGTTACTTTTGTATAATCATATTTAGTTAGGTAAGATTATTATTGTTATTTTAATCCCCTGAAAAAATTTGTGTCACGATTATAAGTCTGGTATTATTTTAATATGTTATAAAAAAGAAAATAATGATCCGCTTTACGTCATTAATAAATACAATTATGGACTCAATCTGACAGTATAAAAAGTCAACTTCACGCATAGTCACTTTAAGCATACAGTTTGCATCAGCCTCAGAATATATACAACAGCAGGCACAATGTATTAAATCCCTGGCTAGAATGAGAAAGAATAGCTTGCCATATCAACATAACGTTATTCATTAAAAAAAATTCTATTAAAACAAATATAAACTGTTGCACACACAATACAAATATATTTTTATCAAGTGGTCCTAATAAATATACAACATTGCAATAAATATTGATAAACTAAAGACCAATAAATAAATGCTCCGATTCTTCGAATTTTCTTTTGAACACACTTCAGTAATTAAATACCACTGTCACTAGTCAATAACACATTAATCACTGCATCATGTCGTTATAACACTTTCTATTTTCCATTTGCCGTGAAAAACCACTAATTTCACTAAAAAACACTAATTAAAATTGCCGCTATTTTTTTCTGTTTACGCGCGCTCAAAATAGGGATGTACCTACCGATATTCGTAGCATAGTGCGTGCCGTTCGGCGTCAACTCGACATCAACACGTACGTATTATGAATCGCCGACGGAAGCAACTATCACTTATATATAGCATTCGTTAGGCATCGCTGGCTTTCGGGACTTTCTCTATCGAAGCCAACGTTGCCGGCTGAATTGACGCGACCCTTAGCCGTGGCGGGGTGAAAAAGTTATCAACTGTCAACCTGACATTGACTTATAACACTGAAACTAGAATTGGATGTTATGAGGTGTTTGATTCCCGGCTATTGATAAAAGATGGTTATAGAAGAGGAATATCTTTATTACAGTTTTATCATCTCTTTTATACTCTTCTATCAGACGTTATTACTGCAGTCACACCCTTACTTTTCATATATCACATCCTTACTGTTCATTACTTAATCCATTCATGTCTTTATGGCCTTCCTCGTCCAAAACTCTCACCTACAGTAATGCTCACTGCCATGTCTCATCTCATGGCATGGCCACACCGCGCTAATATTCCATATTTTATTTCGCTGTTTCTAACAACAGAATAAAGTTACAACTGTTACCTAAAACTAATGGAAGAGTCGTCAGCCTATCACCAAACATGCGAAATGACTCCCCATATCATTCATTTTTTGGTATCGCATTTTCGGAATCGAATCGATTCGATACGGCTGTATAGACGAATATAAATTAGTCGATATTGGCTTTGGTAAAGTTTTCACACCTAATACGTTTTAAATACACCTTTGTTTATTTTGACACATTAGTATGAGTAACCCAAAATTACCTAACGACCATGATCCTGAAAATTTAAAATCTTTAAGCACCTTTTAGAGTTCAAAAATAGCATTAATATAATGCTAAGCTGCTGTTCCTCTTGGCATGTCATAATTAGACACCACTAAATGGCTGGGGATGCACCATATCATCGTGTAAACGGCACTGACCATTGCCTCTTCTGATCAATATGCAAGTTAAAGATCTAGATAGCAAAACATCGGAAGCGTTTTATAACGAAATATATTGACTATTGTTTTAAAATTTATCTTTAACTCAGGGTGACTTATTGTATTTATTATTTAAACGGCAGCAGACACTATAGCAATAACAGTAACGCCATAAAAGCCTTCACATGGAGCGAACTTCAAAGGAGATGGTAGCTTGTATGGGGCCTCATCTTCTTTACTGTTGGTACACGGAACCGTCGGTTTCTAAACCATTGCACCATCATCCTATATGATCTCATAGAACAAATTAATAATAATAATTTTTTTTAACTGAAATGGGTTCACTCTTGACCCTGTTTGCACTTCGAGGGAGGCGACAGACAGAGTCTAAGATGAATAATTATAAAGTAATGAGTAAAAATGAAAGCTGGAGGCAAAGGGATCTATCTGCCAATAGGCTAGCAACCTGTCGCCGATATTCCACAGATATGACATTACAAATCCACAAGGTCTGCTTAATTTGTCACTAAGTACACGTAAGAAAACAAAGAATTTATTTATTCCAAATAGTTAATAAATGTGTACATATAGTAACTATATGAATATGTATGTAGGTCATTACCAAGGAAGCAACATCGCGTGTACCGAGGAACTGAAAAGTACAAAATCAATATAAACCATGCTTTGCATGCGAATCGATATAAAACATCGATACGGACACGCTACATCGATTCCAATAATCGAATCGAACTCACTAACATATATTCGTTCCTAGTACAATTTACATAATTATCAGAGGTACTTGCTAGCTTGTCGTAGGAGGTGACTAAGGGAGCTGTGGGTATATAGAATCGGTGTTCAAACCCCTAGTTTTTAAATTAAAATTGCACACAGGGTGGTATGGGATACCACATATAACGTAGGATGACGTCTAGAGAAAATAGGTTTATATAGAGCAACCAACGTGATAGGTAGTAAACCGTATCGTTGTATACAGGCATATCACTGTCCAAGGGATAGGCAGGTTTCCGTACGATGTTTTCCGTCGCCGTTAGCGTTTGTAAATTATGTCCGAAAATAAAAAACACATCAATTAATTTAATTCATTAGTACATGCCAGAGCAGGGATTCAGACCTAGGACTTCTAATAATAAATTAATTAACTGAATGTAAATACAGTTATGTCATAAATAGTACTATGATTCCTGAAGCAGTTCTGTATAATTATACCACATTCGTTGCAGTCTAGGAAGGGATTAATATTATTATACCTTCTCTTATAATCTACTTAAACAAAGACTTAATCCTTATATAACAATTATATTCAACGAAAATAATCGATTACATGAACTGAGCAAAAAGTTCTGCTTACCCAACCGACCTATTTGGTTGCACAAACTTATTCTAGAAAAAAAACAATAATCAATGCAATTTTAACTGTTTTATTCGTAATTAATAAATTAATGGAATATTTGAAATAAAGAGAACCGATTTCCTTTTCAACGCTTAACGTTGCAAATTATATATAGCTTGAAGAATACAAGAGCATTCATGAAAAGGTTAAATGAAAGTGATTGAGGAAAGCGAGATGTGAATCATTAAAGGTGGCGACTGGCGAAAAATAGTCTCTGCCTATACCTATCATTAAGAAGTAAAAGCTTGAAAATTCTTAAATTACAAAAGAAACGCGTTCACGACCATTAACCCTTGCGGGGTAGCCAGAGGTTCAGGTTTTCTTCTCCGCAATTGTGAAGGTAGTAATTCTATGGACACCTAGAACCCGCGTGTTGACCAGATAGTCAGTTACAGTCAGTACTCAATGTGACAGGTGGTAAGCGATGTGACCATTTACAAGCACTAACCATTACATGTTCGGGGAACAGGTAGGTTTCCTCACGATGTTTTCCCTCATCGTCGTATTCGATGCATTTCGTAAATGTATTTTTTATTACGAAAATGTACATAGAAATTCATTATACTTCATTTCCATTGGAACATGCTCAGGCGAGATTTGAACCCTGTACTCATTGATACAGAGTCAAGCCCCTAATAACTGGGCTACGTCGAATTGTTGTTAGATTAACAAATCCAAATTTAATAAAAACGTTTGTATGATTTCTTTTGTCTGAACTAGTAAGGAAGATAATCTTACATCAATAATGTGCATCACCTGAACTCATCACTACTAATGCGTTTTAGCACAAGCACAGTTCAATATCAGATCAGGAATAGTGCGAAGTTGGTAGTAGATTAACAAAAGTAACAAATTTGCCACTTTTGCCGATATCAATGGTGAAATTTGACTCTTTTAGTCATCTACTACCAACGTCACATTATCTATCGACTACTCCAAAAGCGTTTTTTATATTTATAATTCCAAGACTTACAAAGAACATACATATAACAGAAAAACCCTACAAAAACTGTCACAACATTGGAGGGTAGTTATTAACTCTATGGTCGCCTTAACAAACATACATGAGCTGTCGTAATCTTTTAAGATGTAAGCTTGTAATAAAAAATTGACCCGTGCTAGCTCGGACGTGAAAAGAACGCTAACTAGCTACTGTTCTTCCTAGCAAGTCAGAGGAGGCCACTAAGGGACTAAGATAAATGGAACCTATTGGCCAATGGGCTAGCAAACTGTCACCAATGTTCCATTATGACATCGCTTCCCCAATATTTTATACTAAAGTAACCA